>CAUYRB010038832.1:0-59325 GCA_963574695.1 Propithecus perrieri | reverse complement strand
ATGTTGCCCAGGCTAGAGTGCCGTGGCGTCAGCCTAGCTCACAGCAACCTCAAACTCCTGGGCTCAAGCGATCCTCCTGCCTCAGCCTCCCGAGTGGCTGGGACTACAGGCATGTGCCACCATGCCCGGCTAATTTTTTCTGTATTTTTAGTTGTCCAATTAATTTCTTTCTATTTTTAGTAGAGACGGGGTCTCACTCTTGCTCAGGCTGGTTTCGAACTCCTGAGCTCAAACAATCCGCCCGCCTCGGCCTCCCAGAGAGCTAGGATTACAGGCATGAGCCACCGCGCCCCGCCCAAGTTCTGTATTGTTATGTATATTCTTGAAATTGTTCCTGGGACACAGTCAAGTTACACAGCAAAAGTTTAATTATTCTGGTCTTTTAATATGCTTTGGTAGGACCAGAACAGCATTTAATTGAGGTATAATTATTTCCCATGTCTGAGGCTAACTGCTTCTTAGTATTCTAACTAATGGTCATGAATCACGACATTTTCCATTATGGTTTTTTGGAACATCTACTGTTCCCAGCCTGGAATGTGCACTGGGTACCACTTTCTCTACTTATTGATTGTGTCTTCCTCTGCTTGGGTTATTATATCCTCAAATGCATGCATTTACCAGTATTTTGCTAATTTCTTGAGTGGACTCTCTGTAGATCTCCAGAATTCTCTGTTAAGTTTGATCCTTTCCAGTAGTCTGTCTGTGAACTCTGGCTTCCTACATCTCCCAGCCTCTTAGCTTCATCTCTGCAACTCAGCAAGTCTGTCTGGTACTGTCTGGGTTCCTTCTCCCTGAGCCGTTACCTAAAAACTCTCAAGGCATTAATCTGGGGCGACTGTAGGGCTTACTTCAACTATCTTTTCTTGTGATGTTTTGATGTAATGATGTCATCCAGTATGTGTCATTTTGTAATTTACTCTTTTACTCAATAATAAAACTTTCAGTTCTTTCCATGTTAGTGTATGTGGAACCAACTCATTTTCTTAAGCCACTGTATAATATTCCATACTTTGAGTATAACATAGTTAACTTTTCCATTCTTCTTGATAAACATTTTAATTTTTCATAATATTTTACCATTGCAAATTAGATATGGTGAATACCCTCTGACATGCTTACTTTATATCTGTGTGTGTATATGTGTGTGTGTATCCAATCACGTGGGTATTTCTCTAGGGTAGATAATAATGAGTGGCATTCAAATTTTATAGAGTCAAATTATCCTTCATGGTGGCTGTGCCAATTATACTCTCCCAGAAAAATACAGAAGCATCTTTGCCTCATAGCTTCATCCTCACTTGATATAATGAAGAATTAAATCTTTAGTTAAACATATGCATAAAATATCATTTATATTTCCTCTTATCCTCTGCAAGACACATCCATTCACATATTTGCCTATTTTCAATTGACACATTTGTTTCTTATTGTTTTCAAAAGTCTATGTGTATACATATAGTGTGTGTATATATTTATATATACACACTACATATATGAAGACATATATAGATATACATATAGATATAAAATAATTATAAAATATATCTCATATATTTCTATTTTTCTAAATATGTGTATGTGAAAATTATGAAATACTACAAATATTTTAATTTGGTTGCATCTGATGCAAGATTTTTTTCTTACTTGAAATTTGTAAACACATATTAAGATATTTTCTTCTAGCACGTTTTGTGTTTACAATTATATGTTAAAGTTTTGGACACATTGTTATTTATTTTTTTGAATGGTGTGAACCAGGAATCTAATTTTTTTCTTCAAATGTATTGCCTCAATAAAATTAATTGATGTGAAATGTCCACTTTATTTATGCAATGGCTTGACAGACACAGCTATAGCTTTTGAAGATTTCTATTTATGTTCTCAGTTTATCCTAGGCTGCTGTACTGTGAAGTAAGCTCAGTAGGTAGTGTTCGTTCCTCCCTTTCCTGTGTGAAGAAACTGAGGCTCAGAATTTTTACTTAAGGTTAAGAGGTTCTAGAGAACTTGGGCAGGAGTTTGAACCCCAGGCTTTGGACTTCAAATCTTGTGCCAATTTCCTCTCTCCAGAGTCATGCCCAGCTTCTTTCTCTCATCTCTTGACTCATTGTGATTTTTAAACAGCTTCAAGATATAGAGTAGCTCCACTTCCCCTGATAAAAGTAATGAATCTCAGAAAACTTTTGATGTCAGAAAACTCACGTACTTGGCAATGAGTCAAGAACTCTATATTTCTATTTAGATTCCACTCTCCAATTTTTAGGGTGTGTGGACAGAGGCATAAATCAACTTGCTTAATTCTAAGGCATATACATACAAATTAAATCATTGTGACTCAGGGGCTTTTTTCTTTATGCACATTGTGGACTCCTTTTCTTTTCTGTGAGAGTTTATAGAGCTTGAAAGATGCAACTGAAAGGAGTTGGAAGGAAGAATGAAACTATTTAACTGTTTCTTAAAAACAAAGTCCCAGAAGCTTTTTATCTTTAATGAAAGTGCACCTGTAAATGGTTGTGCATCACCATCCATTTCACCATATGTGGCTGACAAGTAAGTGAAATGGGGGTTCATTAAAAATAAAAGCAAAACAATTATAAGAACTGAGATACAAAGATCAACATCCTTTATCAGTCAGAGGAAATGTGTGCTAAAAGAAGTATTTGCTTTTCAAGTAGTTTCAATCTACTACAGGCTATGTAATGATAATCCCTGCTTTCTTTTTTTCCAGCAAATGCCAACTATGTCATTTCTGTTTACAGATGAGTGAGTTTCAATCTTGAAATGTTTATTCTCTGCCTCTATTATAGAAAGAAAAAGATTTTCTTAGCTTGCCTCTGGGAAAGCAATATTGTCTGCATTTGTATTCTGAACTAGACTAAAGGAAGAAGCACTGGAACAGGGAATTACTCTATGTATCTGATTGAATTGCAGCATTGGAAGACCACAAAGCAGGTTTCATGCTAATTAAAAAAAGAGCAAAGGAGACAGATTACATACTTCTTCACTGTGGGAGAAAGGTAACATGCAGGTTGTAAAATGAATGGATGAATTGTTTTCAACACCTCTTGGTGCTTTTCTATTTCAACCACTGTTCTAATGTATTAAGTTGATCATCTGCTCTTGGATCCAGATATGCAAATACTGATTACTCTGCATTTTTGGACCTACATTTTAGTCTGTCTACTAAATAACCAGTACTATTATATATAACTGAATTTGTAGAGTAAGAAAATGGATTATATTACTGCAATGCATTTCACTATTGTAAAGACAGTTTCTTCCACCCTAACAGTAGCATAAGACATAAGCTAATAATAGCAACCATAAAGACAGACATTGGATATCGACAAAAACAGAATTCAGGCAAATAAGTGAACACAACCTGAGTTTTCTTACTTTGCAAAACCCAACTTGTAGTTAAATAGTTTTACATTTGTTAGAGTCTAGACAGATTATTTGTTTAAAAGTTTTTTATACATAGCCTTTGGATAATTATACAAACTTTGCATTTGCAAAAAGGAAAAAATTTTAATAGTTTATGCTTTTCATTAATAAGTAATCTATATTCACTTTAAAATATTTTTAAACTACAGAAGAAAGAAAAAAATTTATAATGCTACCTTTCAGAAATAAATGTTGTAAATATTGTGGTAAAATTCCTTTAAGTCTGACTTTTACATTTTGAGTTTCTTGGTATTCTACAGTCAGAAAAACACTATGTACAACAATCCATCTTGTTTATTTTACTTTGCTTTATGATATAAATATTTGTATGTCAATATAACTTTTTGTAAACCCCAAAGTATTTATTTGATAAATATATGAAACATTTTAATGGCATTGTAGTTTCTATAAAGAGGCTCTACTATAATTTATTTGGTCCTTATTTTTGGACATTTAGTGCTTTTAAATATGTTTTAAAATGATAAATAGTGCTACAGTAATCTTCTCTATTTATTAAACTTGACAGACAAATTTTGAGAAGTAAACTTATTAGGCAACAGGTCTTGGCATTGTTAAGGTCCTTGATAAACAGTGACAATTTATTTTTATTATATTTGTCACAAGCACTGGTGCTGTTCACTGTGCCTTGCTCATGTGATAAGATGAAGTGGAGGACAGTTTTTTAGGCTAGGCCCAAGGTCTCCACTCACACATATTCAGAAGCCCCCATTACTGGAGAAATAAAGTAATAGGAGAGTTGGTACTTTGACTTTTCAAAACAACTGAGAAAAATGATAGCAGTGAGCATAGTACCAAAAACCAAAACTTGTAATTTCCAAGATTCATGCTTTTCCAGAGAAGAAAAGCATCCAAAACAAAATACTCAAATGCTAGAGTAATATGTAGTTTCCACATACAGGCATATATGCGAGCACAGTGTGGGATGCGTACCGTCTTTCTCTCTTTCACTTTCACTCTCTCTGTCTCTTTTCTTTCACACACACACACACACACCTGTATAGTATACCCTTTTCTAATTTTTCTTTACCTTCTGTAAATTTTAATCTAATTTTAATATTAGTATTAATACCATTTTAATTTTAGTTTTAATCCGAAGAAGATTGGGGGATGCTCACGGGAACATTTTCTTTGGGCCCCTAACCCTTCCTAGAGAGAACTCTAACCTCCCAATACCCAACAGTAATATAAACACTTTCAGACTAGAAAACATGCGATATGAAACACCTTTTCTTGGTAATCATCTGGTGATTAATCCATACACATTATTGAGTTCAACAGCATTCTTTGACATGAGTAACTGATATCAAGACAGTATGCATATGTACCCCCTAAATAAGAATTCATTTAATAATGAATTTCCATGAACATTTTTCTCTGAATTGCTAGAGACAAGGACAGCATTTCTGTTTGTGCTCTATAATTCTGGTACATTGTGAGTGCTCAACTGGCAGAAAATTATAATTGTCAGGATGAAAATCCTCTTTATTACAATTATGTGGTATAAATGTGAATTTGTGGGGTTTAAAAAAATGTTTATATCCACACAACTTCTTATGAATCTAAATATAACTCCATTTATTTTTTTCAAAGTGAACATTTTTATATATCTCTATACAATCTAGTTTCTCTCTTAAACCACACAAATCAGTTTAAACACCTATTCAAATATTAAAGGTTAAGCCTCCACACTGCGAAATATTGGTGAATCAGACATACGTCAAACTAAAGATTAATCATTTTTGTTAAACTGTTTTTAGCATAGTGATTATTAACTTTGAATTTTTCTATAGAAAATAATTTTCATTTGAAAGTAAAATAAAATTTTAAGTTTAAAATATTAATATATCGAAACATTACATATTGATCAGTATTGTTTGAACCATGGTAAGAAATTCAGGGTGGCAGGACCTATTTGAAATGTGTAGAAATCAGAAAATTGAGCTCCTCATTTAGAAAGTGTTCCAGAGAACTTCATCTGTCTTTACGATGAATTGATCCATAAAAAAAAAAATACCTTTGAAGTATGTTCACTGGGAATGGTTTGAGGATAAGCGAATTTGACAATCGATATGTCCCAAACTGAAAATTTTAGTCCTATTTATTCACCAAATCCACTTCTTCTCCATTGTACCCTAGCTCAGTTAGAGCACTCCACACCTGATTGCTCCTGCTTGAAATTTGACAGACATTCGAGTTCTCTTTCGTCCCATAACCACAACCGAACACTATTCTTCCTACTTTTCCTTTCCACAAAATATTGACATCCATCCACTCCTCTATATGCTCCAAATCATTCTGCTCTACCAGGCCATCTCAATTGCTGCAAGCCTCTTGCCTCCACTATTGATTTTCCTATCTTTCATTTGTAAAATGCAGAGTCATTCCTCTAATGTGCAAACATGATAATATCCTCCTGCTTATAACCATTCAGCAACTAACTGTAACTCTGAAAATAATACTTAGACTTCTTGATGTGGCTTATAAAATGCTTAGTACCCACTTTATACCCTATTGGCCTTCCTCATCCCTGACATTTCATGCAGCCACCAACTGCCACCCTCTCTCCCTTTACAAGCACCTGGTTTCACTCAACTCAGCTATTCTGAACTTCTTTCACCTTCAGGAATGATGCAAACTTTCATATCTCTGGGCATTTGCACATGCTTTTCTTTGCCAGAAAAAGTCTTCGTTCTGCCAGGAAAATTCTTATATTTCATCTCTGACTGCCTAATTTCCATTCATCCTTTAGGCTAGTGATTTCAAACACATTATTGATCATGATCCATCTTAAAAAATACATTTTACATCAAAACCCAGATCTCTCTTTCTCTGTCTTACACACACAACAAATATAATTGGAAAATGTTTCTTGAATGAATACGCAAACATTTTATGTTCAATGAAATCTCATAGTTTCTATCTTTTCTGCTCTATTGATTTGCTAAATTGATCAACATGCAATTTGAAAAACACGGCATAAATATCATCTCCGCTAGGGAGTCTTCCTTGACCCTTTTAAAGCTAGCTTGATCCTCCTGCTCTGTGATTCTTCTGGACCTTGTACTTCCTGTATTGCAGCCCTAAACCCACTTAGGGTTATGGTTTGTTTACTTCTCTGCCTTTTCCAAAGACTGAAAGTACAGAGAGGTGCGCATGGTGTCTATCTTATTAACTATCCTGTTTCTTTCGGTGAGTACAGTACCTGTCTTACGTTAAGTGCTTAAACATTAAAGTTGAGTGAATCAATAAATTAAGTGAAATTCTGATCTATCTGAATTAATATCACTAAAAAAATCAAGTTGTTGGTTTTGTTCTTGTTTAAATCCCAAGTAAGAAATCTAGCTGTGAGTGATTTCAAATATACCTTCAAGAAAAGGAGTAAGTATAAGAAAGTTTTAATGAAAAAAAATTTAAATGATAGTAATGAAGAAAAGAAAAAAAAAACATGTCTTTTTGGCAACTTTCTCTACAAATGGCTATATTTCATCTTGTTTACACTGTTGTGTATGGGTCATGAACTACAAAATGCCAACCTACACTGGGAGGATATCCTGAGAGCAACAGATTATCTTTAGCTATTGTTCCAATGGAACGTATCCCAAGAGAAATAAGTCCTGCCCTTAACATTTAAAATTTAAAACAATTCATCTTTCTTTTTGCACCAACATTTCAAAAAAGCTACATTCCAGAGTGATGAGTCAGATGGGAATTATGTGTGCTTATGTTTAATTCTGAACGTGAGTAGTATTACTCTTTAGCTAGGCCACAACATTCATTCTGTATTTCGATGTGACTTGTCAAGATTTTTCACACACATTTGTGACTTTGGTTTTAGCTATCTATAACTCTTTCTTAATTTTAATATTAAATTGATTGAGATTAGAAAAAAGTTGGAAATACCTTTAGTGATTTTTTTGTATCTTTCTTTTTTGGTAAAAAACCAATATTCTCTATTTATTTTCATTACTTTAACACTAATTTATGGGCAATTCAATCCATATGTTCCTATGAAATACTTCATATATCACCAAAATATTGTTGCGAAAGAACTTTACAAACAGCTGTTTCCTCTCCCAGTATTATAGTGAGACTTCAAATAGTCTATTTTTTGTCTTAGAATTTTTGGCAAACACCAAATGCGTGGGCAGATGACTGAGTAAGTCATGCACTATGTGTTTCTTGAAATCACCATACATGAGAAGTTGGATTATAGATTATTTAATTAAGAATTTGATGATGATGTGGTTTCTTTCCATTTCTCAGATCTGCTATCTTTCTTCCTCATGCTGGGAACAAGATGCCTGCAATGATCCCTATGTGGCAGTGTCTAGAAAAAGAAGAGACATCACCACTTTTTGTGCATCATGATTAGTGCTGTGGAAATTTTTTCTAATCATTGTCTCCATCACAGCAAAATTTTTCATCAGATCTTCTTGATGACAATTGGGTTGCATGCTCTTTTGCGAACCAAGAGCTGGAAAGGGGAATGAGATAGCCTTTAGACCAATAGGGTTTATACTTCGGTTGGAGATTAAATAGCCTTCCTCTAAGGCTCATGGCTGATTCATGAAGTGGATGAAGATCTTTAAGTCTTCAAGTAATTAATATTCATTACAAAAGGACTGTTTTTTAAAAATTCCATAAGTTTTATTAAGTTAAGGAAATTGTTTATCTCCATATGTGTTTCTTTCTGCATGCTTGAGCCAGCTTTACTGAGCTATAAGCAATCAGTTAGAAGCAAGAATTTTAAAAATTAGATAAGTTGAAAAATAGATTCACAGAGGCATTAGAAGTCCATGGTTACAAGTTCAGACTCTATTGAAGAGCCATTGTTAAACTTGATTCAGAGTCAGTATAGAGTTGTGAAATAGGGAATTATATGAGCTGAACACCTGAGTAAGAAGATTCGTGCCACTCTCCTTCCACAGGGCGGCACTCACCTTGTCTTCTCTACCCATCTGAATCTATTTTCAGCTTTAATTGTTGATTTTCATTGCCTGATAAGAAAGCAGTGAGAACATTTGGACAATGACCTCCCTGACTCTATTTTCCCTTCTCCCATTTGCTTGCCAGAACGGAAAATTGAAAGCATAAAACAGAAGGGTGGTTTGTAGTTGAGCTAGAGCATGGGTTCTTTCTGTCCTATTAAAGTTTTTAGAATATTTTGAATGTTATAGTAATAACTGCATGTTTCTTTAAAATAAAAGAAAATATGAGTTTCTTCAACCCCACTCATTAGTCTTTTGATGGAGATTATAGTCCATAAAAGAATGGAAAAAGAAAACACAGATATTCAAAAGTAGAATGGCCACTCCTCTGTAAAATATGGAGAGTTAATCAAATGATCTCTGCTCCCTTTCAGGTGTAAAAACTGATGATCCCATCCAAGTAAGTCTATTTAAAAGCAAGAAAGAATATTATGTGTTTTCACGTCTGTCATTTTTTTTTCTATCTAGAAAAGCTTTCAAGCCAATTTTGGAATTTCCTTTACTAGATGATTCATGCTTTATATTTTAAAAAATGGATTTTAGCCCAGCTGGTTTCAGTGAATTAAAATTTTACCATAAGAAATGTGAAGAAAGACCTGCTATTTTCAAATTCATAATAATTGCCCCAGTTTCCAAAAGAACTTAAGTGTAAATAATGAGTTCTATCCGATTAGTCAAACTTAAAACAACATATAGTAAAAGCACGTTTAACACATGATTAACCTCTAATGCAATTTGAAATAAAAAATACAAGGTGTAGTAAGTGAAAATTACTACCCATATTTATAGCCTCGCTGCTATGGGGTGGCTTGTGCGTGTGTGTGTGTGTGTGTGTGTGTGTGAGTGTGTGAGTGTGAGAATGTGTGCGTATGTTTATGCACATGCTCCTGTGAGTGTTTTAAACAGAACTTTTTAGAAAAGTAATTGTAAATGCTTTGGTTTTATTTATTTATTTATTTATTTTTCAGTTTTTACTTTTACTCTTCATTGTCAATTTAGGGTAAATTCACGTGGCTAGTCATCAACAGGATTTTCAGTTCACCATTGCAATGGGATTACACAAACATTGAAAGTAAAGACAATAGATACTTTTGCCTGGGGCGCTCTTCTCCTTTCGCTTCACCCAAGTAAATCTACATCATCTTCAGATTTCTTCTTATAAGTCTATTCCTGAAGGTTTACTCTTATTTAATGAGCTTAATTGCTTCTAACAAAATGTCTTGCAGAGCTATTATCCCTTCTTCCCAGCATTTACCACTTGCTCATTTAATTATTTGAGTGTAATCTGTTTTATCCACCAAACCCTAAGCACTATGTCTAACGTAACCAGTATGTCTACTGTGCTTACTATTGAACATATTGCCTAGCAGACAGCTTAATATGAAATAACTTCCCCTCATATTTTTGGATGAAGCAAAAAATAAGTGAATCTAAAGAGAATATTCTTCATTTTTTTAAAATTAGTAGTGTCTTTGTGCTATTCTTCACAGAAATAATCTGAAGTGATTGATGCATTTTGTATCCTACAAAGCTGCAACAGAAAATTTTCTAATACAGGCAATCCCTGGTTTACGGATGAGATATATTCCTGAGAATGTCTTTTTTTTTTTTATGTCAGCATATTATAGGGGTACAGATGTTTAGGTTACGTATGTTGCCCTTTCCCTCCCTCCCCGCTAAGTCCGAGTTTCAAATATGTCCATCCTTCGGGCGGTGCGCATTGTCTTTAGGTTGTATTTGTATGTAACTGGGATACCTGATGAACAGTACATATATGGTAGTAATAATAACAATAATAACAATATTACACTGGTTCTTATGTGGTAATATTAATAACATAGTGTCATACTGTAATAATAATAATACCCCTGTATTGTAATAAGTTACAGAAACTATTGTGCTCTTTCTTTTAATTCAAACAAAACATAAAAAACTCATACAAAAAGTTTAAATAGCAAATAGAAGAAATTTCAAAAAAGAATATTAAAGGTTAACACTCACCTAATGTTGCATTAACACTAGGCTAATAGGAATGTTAGGCTTGTTTTGATCTTCTAACCAAATCAATAATAACCTTTCCATTTTCAATATTTAGTACAATATGCTGCTTAGTATTAATTGATGCTTTCATTGGAGCACTGCCTTGCACGTGTTCCATTATCCTCACTTTATCCTTCAAAAAATTGTTGAGTGACTGTAGCCTAATGCTTTCCCAATGAATGATGGTGTCCGGCCTTTCTCTGAATGTTTAATTATTTCTACTTTTGTTTCCATTGTAATCACTTTTCTCTTTGCTGCAGGCTCACCTGGACTTGCAGTAGACTTTTGCTTTAGCAGCGTGGTCATGATGGTAAATACACACTCACAAAATCGAATAAAAAAGACTAAAGTGATGCTGTGCGTGAGCAACCATATAAGCAATGAGACCAGAGGCTGGCATAAAGATGCTGCGTCAGCAAACTGCTTACCGTGGGGTTTGTTTACATGTGTGAAGGAAACTAGTTCCTGAATTAGTAATTTAACTATTGCATTATAAATTATCCTTTTTGGGGAACCTTGGGAGCTCATTCATAAGTAAGGAACGCCATAAGTCGAGTCATCCATCACCTGGGGACTGCCTGTATTTAAAACTTCGATGTTCCAGCACCCTTAATGCCAAATGCAGATAAATGCTGGATGAATGTAGTGTAAAATCAACTTATCAATTTAGTATTTTATAAATAAATAAACCTATTTCTTGATTTCATCCTTTTCTTTATGTTTTTTCTTTTTTTCTTCCTTGCACTTATCCATGGGTCTTACATGGTGTTGATTCAATCTCTGAATCATCTTTTTATTCATCCATCTCCTGCCCTTCCTACTCTAGCTTGCTTCATTTCCAATCTGCACTCAAAACAGGAGCAGACTCTCTGGCCTTGGTCTCCATTTTCTTCTTATCTATCTGTTTCTCATAAGGAATGCTGGAGTTCTTTTTCTAATACATATACCTGCTCAATACTTTCTTCTTTTTACCTGGAATTCAGCGAGAAGCCCACACTAGGAATAATTTAAAAGCCAATCATAATTTACACATCTTTTCACCTTCCTTCACTTTTCCATGAATTTCATATCCTACATTTCAGCCATGTTCAGCCCTTCACTTACTCTCACATACTCTTCATTGTTCTTTCCCCCGACCTTGTTCACATTACAAACCCCTCATTCCTTAATGTTCAACTTAATGTTATTTCCTCATCAGAGAGTTCTTTAGAGCAACAAATTATAGGAACAAGACAAAAAGAATTAAGTGGCATAAGTTTTGATTTCAGGCTCTGTACCTATATGATTGAATCCTGGAAGATTTTTTGTGCTCTCTGAAACTCAAGTTTCATCATGTGTAAAACGGACTTCAAAAACAAAAACATTGTTATACTAAATAAATTTTAATTTCAATTTACTTCTCTACTGTGCTCCAATGAGAATAAATCATTCCCCTCTTTCTTTTTTTTTTTTTTTTTTTGGAGACAGAGTCTCACTGTGTTGCCCAGGGTTGAGTGCCGTGGCATCATCTTAGCTCACAGCAACCTCAAACTCCTGGGCTCAAGCGATCCTACTGCCTCAGCCTCCCGAGTAGCTGGGACTACAGGCATGTGCCACCATGCCCGGCTAGTTTTTTTCTATATATTTTTAGTTGTCCAATTAATTTCTATTTTTAGTAGAGACGGGGTCTCACTCTTGCTCGGGCTGGTTTCAAACTCCTGAGCTCAAACAACCCGCCCGCCTCGGCCTCCCAGAGAGCTAGGATTACAGGCATGAGCCACCGCGCCCGGCCCATTCTCCTCTTTCTGTAAGGCTTTTAATTCAACTTCTCTGCTAGGATTTTTGTTACACATGTAGTTTACAGCCAGTTATTGATTTGTATGACTTCACTGCGTATATTGTGAAGAAAATTTATATCTCACATCTCTTTAACTTTTCATGATATGAGACACACACCAGGTATTTAATAAATTCTTATTCAAGTAAAAAATGAATAATATTAAAAGTTTACCCAATCAAAATGTCAGTGCATATTGATACATGCAAAGATAAAAGTGGTCAAGATATTTTATTGATAAATACTAAGTCCATTTATATTAGGATCACTTTAGAATTTATGTTTTTGTGAATTACAAATATATTTTTATGAGTTGCAAAGAGTTTAGGGCACTAAATATGGCTTCAACATTATATGTCCTCCAAGTATCAATTCCAAAATCTTCCAAAACTGTTGAAAAATATATTCTTAAATTCATCCATATATTATTTTTAAGAAAAATAATCTTCTGAATGATACTCCAAAATACTTTTATTGAATTTGATAAATGATATATTGCTTGAATTTATAACTAATCAGTTTAAAATAGTCTCTAACAAAATGCAATGTACCTTTTAAATTATAAACAAAGTACCCAGAGGATTCTCTGTGCTCCAATATAAGTGGAATTATGAGTGGCAACAGCTATGATTGTTCCCCAAATTAAAAAGAGCAAAATTATTCACAAACATCAAGAAATAACATTGAAAATGGCTATTTCTTTTTCCATTTAGGCCCTCTGGGAAAAAATTAGATGCAAGAACTAGCCTAATTTTACAATGGCCATAATCTATTATTTTAACTGCTAAGGACAAAAAAAAAACATGATAGGATTTGGCTAAACATCTACAGCTTATTGGGCATAATAATAATGATAATAAATGCTTCTCTCTGAACTGAACTTGTGCTCATTATTGAACAGTGCACTGAATTACAACACATTTGTTAACTTATCAACAAATGGTCTCTATTTACATTGTTATGACAAATTATTTTCTCTAACTTTTGTTTGAATGCCAAGACCACAAGGTTTTAGGTCATTTACAATATATATTATTCTAATATATGCCATTGCCAGCTTATACTGGAGAATTTCTTAACTAACTGGAGCCAGTACCATCAGTTCTTTTTCTGGACTGAGGTTGTGAACGGAAGCCAGGAAGTATAGAAAGGAAAGCAGAATAAGAGAGGAAAAACAGAATTTCTGACAGATGTCAAGTTTCTGATTTCAGTTTCTTTCTAGTTGTGATTATACGCCTGCCCTTAGGTTCCGTGAGGCATCCCCATATCCTGATAATAACTCCTCTACTTTACTTAACCTAGCTCAAATTGCTTTCTGTCATTTGCAGCCAGTCCTAACTAATGCATTCTCTGTGTCAGGGTTTAAAGGATTAGAGATAATCTAAAATAATTCCAGCAGTTCTTTGCATAGAGTCTATAGATGTTTCTACAATTATAATTGTCCACATGTGTGAATGCCTTTTGGATTACTATATAACTAATAGATGAAAAATGTTAAAACTAGACTAAAGTCCTGTCTGGATGTCTGTGCTAAAATTATTAGAAGTAAAACAGACTATTTGTTGCTAGAGATTCCATGATACCTTAACATGTGCATTGAAATACTTGTAGAGAAACAAATGACATCTCTACCCTAGCTTTCCTCAATAACCCTCCTTCTCTTGGATAATTCTTCTTTCTCTCAGTTTTATGCTGCTACCAAGAGATTTTATGGGACAAGGATGATCATGTTCTTTTTTGTATATTTCCCTTTGCAGTGTGCAAACTTGAAGAGATAACTTTAGGATCCCAGAGTTCCAACAATAAGATAGTGAAGGTACATGAGGGTGGTGATTCTCTGGGCATTGCTTCATGCCTCTGAAACTTAAAAAGATTGTATATCTCCAAAGATCCAGTACAATAATAAGTAAGTATACCACATACACAAGGTGACATCCAAAGTTATTAAAATTTGATACAGTTAAGTATTTGCTGGCAAGCTATTATATGGCAGATATTCTTTTAGATAATACAGCTTTAAATATGAATATTAAGAATCTTTAAAGGTTTCACTGTTTAAATGGGAAAGCAGATGACAAAAATAACTGAATGCAATGTAACAATTCTATCACAGAAATGTAGTCAAGAGGTAATGAAAGGACAGATAAAAAGGAATTAATTTGTGGCAGTCAATAGTGAGGTGATAACTTAAATGGAAGAACTGCACTTCCCTTATTACTTTTTAATTGTATACATATGGTCAGCTCTCTGGGATTTCTACTTTTTGGAATAAAGTGATGCTTTCTGCATAGTACTGATGCCTTCAATTAATATGTAGATAAATACCAAAAGTATCAGCTAGAAGTCTTATAAGAAGTTGTCACAGGGGAGCAGTAATTGGATATAAAGGTACAGGGATTAAAATTTTTTAATAAATACTTTGTAAAAGTATGTGTCTTATTAAACTATGTCTATAAAGAACTTCGACCAAAATACAAATGAATTTTTAAAAAGAAAGAGCCAGCATAATGAGAATTGAGGAACAAGTCTGAAATCAGAACAAGAGGTAAAAGCAAACACTAAGAAAAATAAGCACCATCCTTGGTTATCTTCAAAATATTAACAATAATATTAACTTCCCACATGTCAACTCATTTCATTCGTTTATCCAAAATGGTAGTCCCAGAAGGCTATAGGACTCAGGTTAAATTTGTGCATGGTTGTATGTTTCTATAATCAACATATATCAGGATGTTAATGACTATGTCATCCAAGTTTGATGATTTTTTTTAAAAAATTGAAATAATTTGTAAAAAATTTAAAGTCTAATTATACTTTTTATTATTCATTTTTTTAAAAAAATTAAAGCCAAGATATCTAGAAAACAGAAGCATTGTGAATAGCAGAAGCTATATGGTGAATAAAAAACAAATTGCAGTAAAACAGTTAGATCTATTCAACCACATTCTGTGATTTTTTTTCCTTAAGTTTTAATACATTTAAAACTAGAGACAGAATTATTTGTTGAGTCTAGTATCTATTCAGATAAACTTAATTTACCAAACTACCCAAGATTCATCTATAAGGAAGAATGTATACAGAGTTATGAATTAATTCTGCTCAAGAAAGGAATACGAAGTGCCAAAGTCATTAGAATAGTTCATGTCCAAAATTTGATGAGATATAAAAAACATTAATGTAGGATATTAATATAGGATCATTTTCTAAGATCAGTGTACTGTCACTTAATAAAGAAATTTGAGATAACCATCTACATACTACCATAAATAATCCTCTAAGACAGATTTTAAGAATGAAGAAATTACTTCTATGCAACTCACAAATAATTATTTTTAAAAAATTGCTATAAACAGTTTTCCCTGGTGAAACAACTTCAGTGTTGCTCATTTATCTCTTTGTCTCAGCTGTGGTAAGAAAGGTATGAATGGAGCTCTCAGTCCATGACTGTGGTGGACAAACCTTAAGGTGATTCCCATGATTTCTGCACCCCAGTTTCTACCTCTTAAGTGTTGATAAAACCTGTGAATTGCTTCTAATCAATAAAATATGGCAAAGATGATTGGATATCACTCATAGTTATGTTTAGTCATTGCAAAGGTGGCAGGATTTTTCAGACATGATTTTAGTTCTTAATCAGTTGACTTTGAGGTAAACAAAGGAGAGGTTAACCTTGATGAGCCTGGCCCTAATCAGCTGGGTCCTACAAAAGCGGACCTAGGACTTTGCTGAAGGCAGACACTCCAAGTGGGAAAGAATTTCTCTGTTGCTGGCTTTAAAGAAGCAAGCTACCAAGAATTTTAATACACCCATGAAATGAATTCTGCCAAAAACCTAAGGGAGCTTGGAAACTGATCCTTTTCTAGTCCAGCCTCCTGGTGAGAACACAGCCCAGCTGGCACCTTGAGAGACCCTGAGTGGAAGACCTAGTAAGCTGTGCCCAGACGTGTGACCTACAGACACTCTGAGCTAATTAAAAGTACTGTTTTAAACTGCTGTGCTGGTGGTAATTTGTTATGCAGCATAGAAAGCTAATACAAAGCCTCTTATATTCTAAAAAAAGAACAGATGTCCTTATATTTCCAAAGCAATTCTAAGCTTTTTAAATGTACTATTTTAATGTTTCATCAGTCTTCACTATAATGTCAAAACAGTATATTTTTTGCTCCTAGGCAACCACTTTCCTCGGTGATTTCTGCTTGGAGATATTTAATGTTTTTCAGTTTCTTTCTCATTGATGAACACATATTAGGACCCCCCAAAAATTGGAAAGAAAAAGAAACAAGTGAAGCTCTAAGTAGGGCCTCCGTGCTTTCCATTCACATTGCTATCTTCTTTCCCAGATCAGTTCATTTCTTGGTATTTCTCTTCTTAATCACCTGAGATTTACAACATATACCACAGACCATTCCATTTTGATTTTCATTCAATGGCTGCCATGTTAATTAAACTCTAGTGGAGGGGTGTAGATGACATTATTTTACCGCTTGTCAATATGAATGAATTACCACCTGTCAATCAATGCTGGGACATCCCCTGAAAGATCTGCACGTTGGTTGGCTCAGACCGACCGGCACGACTTTCAACACTGCGTTGATTTCTAGCCATGTGACTTTGGAGAAGTTATTTAAATTTTCTATAGCTCCAGTTTATTATTTATAAAATGGCAATAATAATACTCTTATCGTATTGGTGTTGTGGTTAAAATTCATAAAATATTTAGCAGTGCTGGGCGCATATTAAGAGCTCAATATATAGTAACTATGTCTTAATACTTAACATCTGTCAGTTACTGGACTTGGCTCTCCCTTTCCTTCCCCCTTTTTCCCCTCTCCCAATAAGAACACGTATTTAATTATTATAGTAATTATCACTTTAAGGATGCAAGATGAACCTCCTTATTTCCGTTATACAGATGAGAAAATTGAATCTAAAGGAAGTTAAGGGCTTTCCTAAGGTGACATGAATAGGGAAGGCCAAAACTAAGAAATAAATATAAGCCTTTTTAATTTCAGATCTCTTAAAAAAGTTCAATTACAACTGTTTCATCTGTGTCCTTTCATCATCCTGAAGATATTTCATGGAAACAACTTGTTTACAAACAGGTTCAATATATTCCAAATATTCAATTCTCAACAAGGAAAGTATCCTAGAAAACGAGCACCACCAATAATTTTGAACCTCCAAGTAACTTTTAAGCCTAAAATAAATATATCGTGGAAAATATATATATAACCATGTTTTATTGATAAATAGATTAAATATTCTGAGATCATTAAGTAATCTAAAGTTCATTTGTTATATTAATAAATCAGCGTAGTCACATACATGTATTTAGCAAAATAACTCCTTAATAACACAGTCCTGAGGAAAAGAGCCACAAGACAAACTAGAGAAAGGATTTGAAATTCAGTGTTTTTAAAAAAACAGAATATATTTTAGAGCAGTTTTAGGTTCATAACAAAACAAAGCAAAAAGTACAGAGTTCCCATATATTCACTGCACGTGCATGCACACACACACACACACACACACACAACTCCCTCACATATAGACATCCCACACAACATTAGTACACATGTTAGTGTTGGTAAACTTATATCAACACATCATTATCATCATAGCCATAGTGTACAGTAGGGTTCACTATTAGTGATGTACATCCTATGGATTTTGACAAATGCATAATGATATGTACCCTCAATTTCACATAGAATAGTTTCACTGCCCTAAAAATCATCTGCTCTGCCTACTAATCCTTCCCTCACCCCTAAATGCTAACAACCATTGACCTTTTTACTGTTGTCATACTTTTGCCTTTTCTAGAATGTTATGTAGTTGGAATCATAGAGTATGCAGTCTTTTCAGAATGGCTTCCTTCCATGTCTTTTCACGGTTCGATAGTTCATTTCTTCTTAGCTCTGAATAGTGTCTGAAGGTACCCACAGTTTATTTATCACCTACTAAAGGTCATCTTGTTTGCTTCCAAGTTTGGGCAATTATGAATAAAGCTGCTGTAAGTATCTATGTGAAGGTTTTGTATAGACATAAGTTTTCAATATATTTTGGTAAGTAGCAAGAAGCACAATTCCTGGATCATATGGTAAGAGTATGGTTAATTTTGTAAGACACTGCTACACTGTCTTCCAAAGTGGTTGTATCATTTTGCATTCCCAACAGCAATGGATGAGATTTCCTGTTACTCCACATAAAGAAGGCAATAAGTGAGAGAGGGGAAGTGAAGATGGAGGTAGGACCTGGGTTTTGTTGTAAGGGGGCAATTTCCTTCAGCTTAGGGAAAAGAGATATACAGTCCCCTAAGATTATGCACAGAACTGACGAGTAGCCCCGAAATGCTCAGCTATGGCCAGTGTCCATGATAATGCAAGCCCCAAGGCTGTGAAAATATAGCAGCACGCTGAATAGCAATGAGTGATTAAAAATTGTTGAAGGAAGTGGAAGACTTCTGTTTCATAGAACTTATAAAATGAGATAGAAAATTTTGAAATTAGCAGGTAGTAGCTTAGGCATAAACAAAGAGTAATATGAGAGAAGTCAAAGTGTGGGCTACTCCATCCTTCACACCCCCAAAGTGTTTGCATGGTTGATGATACAGCATGCAGATCATATTAGAATGATGAGTTTGAAAGGAGTAAACTTCAAACCAGGGTGGAACCATGATATTAATAAGGGCTCACCATGATGGCGATGCCTTGCAAAGTTGTTACTTCCACCTGATTCTTTGTGTCTATGCTGATTGCAGGAAAATAGCTGATGTATGTGTGCCTTCACAGAATCATTACTCATATGGCAGTACACATTTCTTTAGGCCTGTTGAAACATTCTGTTGTATAGAAGGCTACATAAGCGGGGAATGATCTTTATAGCTTCAGCAATGAGACAAATTTTCAAATAGCAAGAGGTACTTAAGGTGAATTTTATTGAACCAGTATAGGAGAAAGGGTATCAGTAAAGAAAAGAGTGAGATATTATGTGAAGATAGGCCACAGTCCAGCTGGGGTGGAGGATCTGCTGAGGGTATGTTGGAAATAGGTCAGAAAGGTGTGCGGTGATGGAGAGGGAGTCACATCATGCGCAACTGCGTAATCTGGAATAGCAATGGATCTAGATACAAAAGCAACCAATTATCAAGGCTTGTGATAAACATGAGTATGAACAGGTAAATGCATCCTTTCTCGAGTTTTCTGGTACATGTATCATTTTATTTTCTTCTGAATGCTACTATAATATTAATATTATTAGTTTAACCTGTAACTATAACACTATTGGGATATCTCCTGAATGTGGAATTCAGTGAGGATATAAAAGTTACTTTTCTCCTCAAGTAATTATATTGCCTCTTTTAACATAAATAAATTATTATGTTCAATAAATATTTCTGTGGAAGAAAATAGAACAAAGCAAATAGAGGTCATGATCAAACATTTCTCAGAAGAAAGTTTTCTATAACATTAGCAAAAAAAAAAATAGTAAAAGGAAAAGATCTGAGTTGAGAAACTAAAAGCTTTAACATATTTCTAGGACAAATGAATAAAAAAAGCATCTACCTTTAAACATGTCTGAAAATTTTAAATGTCAAAAATAAGGAAAGAATTCTGAAGTCATCCAAGCAAGGAAAATATAATAAATTATCTCCTAAGGAACAAAAATCGTGTTAGCTAAAGACTACACTAAAACAATAAATTTCATAAAACCAAGAAACAATGTCTATAAAAACTCAAGGGGAAAAATATTATAATTATTGTGTAGCTATGCAAGTTATCTTTTCTTAAAAATTTGGGGTTTGAATTAGGCAAGTTGTGGAAGAAAAAAACGGATAATGAATAAGTGTGTTAAACATGAAAATATAAATTGCTAAAAGTATATACAACAGGTAGGAAAACTGCTGATGTTAACAAAACTGTGACCATTGATTTATTCTTTCAATAGAAATATATTGAACACCTTCTGTATTATGCATACTTGGAATAAGGCATTCAGTTTCACTCCTAGGAATCATTAATTCAGAAGCCTAGTAGTAAAAATGGAGCCCCAGAGTCCAAATTTCTAATTGCTCAAAATTTATAAGTTAAACTTTGACAAATATGTTTCCATAATAAAGGTAAAAAATGCATTAAAATATGATTTTATATGACTCAAATCAGCAAAATATAATAAATGATTGTTTAATTATTATTACAGATATTTTGGTATTGTATGGTTGAGCCAGGGATGTTTGATTTATGGATACATAATTTATAAATTATTATATACTTACTCTATAGCATTCATTTTTTTGCTTCCATTGTAATGAAATCAGGAATTATATTCTTATCATCAATATTTTCACATGATTTATGTTCTATTAACAATAATGCCACATGGAACAACTTTTCTTAAGTATGTATAATTATTTGATAATTTTTAAATTAATTTTATTTAGAGAAACTTTGGAATGCTGAAGCAGAATCAACTAAAATTATGAATAAAATTCTTGAAAACTTGGAAATGAATTATGTATTTTATTCACTATTTTTAAACATTGAAATGGGAATGCATAAAATAAATAATTTTTATCACAATATACATTCCCAAAATGTTAATTTTATTATATAAACTACTATCACTTATATAACAATTTTTACTGCCTTGTAAAGCAACATCTAGTTATAAAAACCAATGTAAAGTGCAGGTATCATGTTTTATATACGTTACATCCTGAACTACATATATTTCACTTTAAAAGTAATGTGAGTTATTTAATATTATAAAATATTCCTCAGACAACATGTGCAACTATTGAGAACATTACATTAATTCTTGGATACCTCTACAACCATAGTTTAGAAGACAAAGAAGCATGAATAGCTAGCATGACTGCAAAATGATACCTAATTTTATGTAAAAATACATTATCTTCATGTTATCTGAGGGCAAGACTTTTATGATTTAATTACTTTGAAATTTCTCTACCTAATGATTTTCATTACTCAAATTTTCCCTACATTTCAAAGCAGCATCTACCTCTGATGAAGGGAGAAATGCAGCCCACCACCTTCACAGCACTGAAATGCAGTTGCCTTTTTATCAAGGACATAGGGCAAGAGTTACAAAGAAGCATTTTGTGGGTCCTGAACCATATAGTAACAGGAATATAAATTGAGGATCATAGATTGCACAATTTCAGTACTGAGCACTGGATTCCATCTGTCAAGATCTGTGAAAGATCTGAGATTTTATTCTATTTGTAATGAATAAGGTAGCCTTCCAAGTTGTATAGATTCTTATAAAAGACACAAAACTCCTGGGTCAGAGACAAAGAATTTTATTATTCATGGCACAGCAAGCAGCATGAGCTCCTGTCTTAGTTCAGGCTCTTGTGACAAAATACCAGAGACTAGGTGACTTATAAAGAATAGAAACTTATTTCTCATAGTTATGGAGTATGGGGAGTCCAAGATGAAGGCACTAGCAGATTCAGTGTCTGGGGAGGGTCTGATTCTCAGTTCCTAGGTAGAGATTTCTCTCTGTATCATCACATGATGAAACATTTCTCTTGGGAGTCCCAGATCCTCATGATCTAATGACATCCCAAAGGCTTCACCTCCATGACCTAATCACCTCCTAATACCATCGCCTTGTGGGGGGGAGGGTTTTAACATATGAATTTGTGGGGTACATAAACATTCAGACCATGGCAGCTTTGATATTCACTCATCCCAGGAGGGTGATGAGGAATACCTCAGGTAAATGGTGTGCACACAATGGGTCACAGCTAAAGAATCCCCAGGTTTAGGAAACTCCCAGTCTCATAAGAGGGATGCTATCAAGTCTGCACAACATTTACCCTAGAGGGAAATATTACGTCTTTATTGTCCTGATCAGGAAATAAATCTCCAGAGGGAGTCACTATCTCTATTTTTGAAAGCTATTCATTATAAAAGTATCCTTGAAAATATTGTACAGAAAAAAGACCTATCAATGCCTCTTCAAAAAAACATGCAGAAATACAAGAGACTATGGAGAATTCCCTCCCAACAGCTATCCATGTGATTTAAAATCAATTATTTTATGTGTATGTATGACATTCAGGGCCTTATACGGTGCAGGGAGCAAATCAGAGGCATCTCTTGCCTGGATCAATGCGTGGTGCTGACAGCAGTGAACAAAAACGTTTTATTTCACAGAACTTATATTCTGGTGGTAGAGATCAGCATTAAAAATAATCAGATATATGAAAGGAAATCAGGTAGAAAAATAAAGCAAGGTAAGAAAATACAGAGTGGGCAATAGACTGGGTGAAGAGAATGAATAGCTATATCAGAAAGGGTGAGTAGGGAAATTCTCGCTGAGAAAGACATCTCTGAACAGAAACTTAAATAAATTAGAGAGAGGACTATGTGGATATCTGAAAGAAAAGCAACCCAGGGAGAAGAAATAATGGATACAAAGTCTGAAGGCAGAGGCCTGCTCGTCATGTTGAAGGAACAGTAATGGGCCCAATGTGGCCAAGATGAACTGGGAGAAGGGGAGAGGAAGAGGAAGAGCAAAGCTGGTGAGAGAGAGGTACTGGGGCAGGTTATATAGGGTCTTACCTACCGTGGAAAATTCCTTTGATTTTATTCTGAGTGAGATGGGGAAACCTTGGAAAGTTTTGAGTGACATGATCTGACTCATGATTTTAAATACCTCCTCCCACTGCTTTGTGCAGTCTAGGTGGTAGGAGGACAAGGGTGGGAAAAGGTAGATCAGTTTAGGCAGACTGCAGTAGTCAAAGCTTTATCTGATGGTAATAACGGTAAAGATTGTGGACAATTTGCAGTTTCAGCAACCAGCATTTATGAATGGGTTGAATGTGGAAATTAAGCAAGAGAAAGAGTCAAGGATGATTTCAAGGAAGTAGCAACGAGGAGAATGGATGGGGCTCCAGTGGGAAATAGTTTTTGAAGAAGATCAAATGCTGATTTTGGGATATGTGAAGTTTGAACTACTTTTTGTTATCCAAGGAGAGACTTTGCTAATGAGCTAGTGAGGAGCAAAAACTCCTATTCCTTTTAAATAGGGCAGGTGAGAATGAATACAAATTGTAATTTGAAAGGCAATAATATAGCTGTCTTATTAACAAAAATTAGAATTCATTTAGAGAGCAATCCCAGGTTTGAAATTCATATTCCCAGTTTGTTTATGACATAGGTCTTTGAAATGAGTACTCATTGAGGATATATTCATTTTAACTATTTGTTCTGAGGGTTGGGACATCCATATATTAATTGATGATTCTTATCATGAGTTCTGGAGAGTTCCATGGGACCCAAATCTTTGAGGGAGGAGTAAGGAAGACATTATGAGGTTAGATTCTTTTCTAAAAGACCTGATTCAACAAGGACTAATGGAAATATCTCAGTAGGCTAGGAATAATGCAAATTAGAAAAACAAAAGGCATGAACACATATTCATTTACATTTTAGACACATATGCTTATGATAAGTTACATGCGTCAATAGCCATGTGACTTTGCTTTAAAAGACATAGTTTGATGATTTCTTCTATAAAACAAATGATGCTCTGAGAAGTGAATGATGATGCAATTAATATTAATACATAGTAAAGGTGTACTTTAAGGTAAATGAAGGGGTGAATTCCATTCTACATGAAGTGCTATAATTCAAGGTAGCAGTGTGATAATATCTAAGATTACTCTTATACTTTATTCAAATACAGATGTGAATAAACTGAGAGCAGGAACTACTTTAAAAATTTCAGACACTTCTGCTTTGAGGAGTAAAGCATTGTTTTTTCTCTAAATCTTAGGAAAGAATCTGGAAGCTAATTGTTCTTGGCTGCTTTTAAGTTGAAAGCAATTGCAACTTAATTTCTTTTTTTTTCTGTTAAAGTCTGCTGTCTCTAAAACATTAGCCTCAAATTAGAAAGTCCTTCTTGATAGTTTTATGGTGAAGGAGAAATAAAGTTTATAAGAAAGAAAAGATTCTTTAAGAATTTGTCATAAAGTTTGGGCCAAACATCAAACCCACTGTCTCAAAAGATTAAACATTATTTACCAGTGTCTCAAAAGATGAGTGAAGATGCAATCTTTATATATGGTCAGTAGTTTATGATTTTGACATCAATAACCCATTCATCTGTATTTACTTCTAAGTGTAAGGAATACAACTGTGATCAAGACGGGGTCTCTACCTAGCTTCCAAATATCCAGTGGGATGATAGGCAAGTGAACAGGGAATTGAAGTTCCCTGGGACTAAGGGCTAAATTTGGTGCAAACAGAGATTGGACACTCAATCTACTCTTGCTTATCGGGAACGCGTTCCCAGAGAAATGACATTTGAACTGAGCCTTGAAAAAGGTTAGCCTAGTAAAGAGAGAGGCGGGGCAAATCGAGCAGTCATGTGGTCAGGACTGGTAGGCCCTTCCTTCAACTGTTCTTTTGTCTTTCTTCTCATCCTGTATGTGAGTCTAAGTCTTTGGGGAGGATTTTCTGACAACTGTGTCCAAATTTGTCTCCTTCAATCCCACATGTTTTTTTCTCCATCTCATTACCCTGCCTTATTCACTTCGGAGCACTTACACTTCTCTAAAACTAACTTTTTTATTTTTAATTTACCCACATTTTACTCAATTGGAACATAAGCTGGAGCCTTTCTTTAAATCATTGTTGTACCTCTGTTGCTTAAAACAAGGCTGACACATAGTTGATATTCTTTGAATATTTATCAAATGAATAAAGACATAAAGGATCAAAGGTGAAAAACAGTTGAGATCTCTTGGAGAAATCCAAACAGTTAGCCTAGAATGCCACAGGAGGAAAATGGAGCAAGGTAGAGTCCTTTAAGTGCAATTAATTTTGATATAAATAAGTTTTTAATTGTTGGAAGCACATTCTTGTTTCTCCTTTGAAAGGCCTACTCTTGGTTACAAAGGGAACTAAGGAGAATGTGGCCTTATCAGTGGCCACTAATCATAAAGGAAAACAGGAGAAGAGCATACTATATTGAAAGTGAGACCCTTAGATTAGGAAAACCAGCAGTTGGTTTACAATATTATCAAAATGATTACAATTCACTATCATCTGAACTTTCCTTGTGATTTTACAGCTGTTCTTCTGTAAGTCTGTTGCTTCTTCTCTTCCATTCTCATCTATACCTCTCAAAAATCTTTCATTTTGAAATTCAATCTAAGGCTCACCACAAAGCCATTTCCACTCCAGTGTCTTTCCATAACTCTCCCTGAGGCAAAAAAAGAGCTCCCATTTTTCCTTTGTTTTATAGCCAATAAAACACATAACAACACTGACCTGAGTGACGCTGGATCCATGTAATATTTAATACTTCATCTCCCAACACAGGCTTATTTTACATTTTCATATTTGTACTATTGGAATCCATTTTCAGTGTATAAATATTTGATAATAATTTATGAAATTGGATTAGAAGACAACTGCTATGCAATTCCAGTATTCTCTAGAGTTTACTAGTTACAAGTAAGCCAGAACAAATGCCATGAATCCAATAATATGACTATCCAAGAGCTATATCACTTCAGTGATGTAGGACCATGAAAATCTCTAGAGGAAAGGCATAACTTGGTTATAATAATGAATCATAAAATGTGAGGGGAAAGGATCATTGAAGTCACATTGTCTAATACCCTCTTTCTAAAGATGTGGAACCTGAAGTCACATAAGTAGTAAATAAGTCAAGACTCCACGGTTCACAATCTTCAGTTCAATGGTCTTTTCATCCTTTGCTAAATTATGTGATAAGTTATCACAAAAAACAAAAATTTTAAATTAGCCACTTAATAGTTTAATCCAGTTTGAACTTTTTAAAGCTTCTGTTTATACTCTCTGGCTTAAATTAATTAAAATCTTTACCATTAGATGGCTTAGTTAAGTTTTACCATCATATAACCTCCTTTTCATTTGGTATTAATATAATCCTGACATACAAAATTTTCTGGGAGAATTATGGCATTGGAAAGCAGTATATCCCAAAAATTTATTAAAATTTAACAAATTTTATTCTTATTCATATTTTTAAACTGTTCAATTATGTCAAATTATAAGGAGATTAAAAAAAAGCACATTGCAAAATAGCTTGAAAGATCCAAAATAACCTACCGTTAATTATGTTAAAAATACCAAGCATTTGTCAGCATCTCATTAACATATTATGGAAAAGAGAACAGACTCTACTTTACAACAAAAGAATTTCAAAAATCAGAATGTATTTTTGGCACCTAGAAAATAACAAATATTGGTCTTAATTAAAATCTTGCCACTATGATCTTTAAATATTAGTAGATCTTAAGTGAAGTATGCTCTTCAAGCCATAAAATGTTCTGCTTATATCTTAGGAAAGGTTGATTTAACAATAAAGCTTTAAACTAATACAATTCAGAATATTAGGTCTATTAGACAACTAAGTTATGCAATTTGTTGAATGTCACATATAAATTTCTCTTTGTTCTCGATTTTTAGATTTGTTTCAGTCTCTATTCAAAGACAGAATGTATAAAGCTGAAACTATTGTATAAAAATAAATATGCTAAAGAAAATTATCTCTATGGAAACCTTTAGTAAATAGTGGTATTTGAAGCACTGAAACAAAAGAGGGGAAATATGAAGAAGAAAACCTGCTCTTTCTATCTGAAGATAACAATGGCCCAGTGTTAAGTGACACTTAAATAAGGGCATCACCATTAAAAATATTTGTTTCTCAAACACAAAGGATAATAGTTTTCTACTTCGTTTAAATATATAGAACTTACTTGGCTTTTTTTCTCCTTTGAAAGAGTAACTTATGAATACCACCTCAATTTCCAGTGATATATAAATCCTAACTTATTTATATCCTAAGCTGTAAGATGAACATTTCACAAAAAATTATATATTTAAGATTTATTATTTTTCTTTCAATCATTTATTCACTCATTCATTGTCTTCACAGTCCTGTAGAGGATTTAAGTCTGCTCATATTTCCCCATTGTTTCATTGTGTTTGCTCATTTCTTGATTTCTATGATAGTTTTTCTTCGAACTCAAGAAAGATTTCAACCTAAAAATCATTTTTAGTATTAATCACTTGACAATATTGGTCAGTTCATATTCAGCTAAGATAGGTGATTATATCAAAAGTAAAAATCAGAATTTAATTAATTCATTTTTGCCTACTAATTTACTTAATATTAATGTAACAAAGTTTTTATCCCTTTTACATAAGCTATATTCTCTTCTAGAAATCCACGAGCCAAAATATATGTTGTGTTCCAAGAAAAGTTTATTAACAAAGTAGTATTACAACATTCAAGTTTTATAAAAAAATTTAACTTTGTGTGCTCTTCCAAGCATAATTTCTGTATCTTCAAGTCTCCTAGTGTTCTAGAATCATCTTTTCATTTATTAATTAGGTAAAATAATGCAAACTCTTCCCTTCAAATTGTGGGTAGCCCAACATCCTTTTTAGCATTTCTGTGGGGAGATGCTTGCATGCTCTTGCAGATTATCCACTGTGTGTTGCTCCTCGTTCCTTAATTGTTTCAGGCTGTCTTGTGATGGGGTCTGTGCATTGCTTCAGATACCTTGGTTCTCTCTCTCTCTCTCTCTTTCTCTCTCTCTCTCTCTTTTCTCAATAGCTTTATTGTGACATAATTCACTTAAAATTCTCCACAGATAATTCTCATATACAGCAAACTTGGTTTAGTTCATTTATTCTCAATTCTTGCTTATCTTAGTAACAAAAACATGAGAGCATGCTCCTTCTCTTTCCCTAAGGCAGCAATTTTGGGGGTGGGTATAATAGGCAGTTATGGAAGATATGGAATAACTTAAAGTCAAACATAAGATACTCATTTTCTTAAATACCTGTGGGCATTTCTGCTGTAGAAAAAATAATCCAGTATCAGCCTCCTCTTTTCTGAGGTTCTGGCTTGCAATCCTATTGATTCATCCACCTTCAGTGTCTTAGTTCAAACAACAGAAACAACAACATTAACGGTTTTCTTTAATGACTTCCTGTCTGTGAATTGAATTCCAATGCAGAACTCAACATCAAAGTATTTATGGGGAAGGAAGTAAGAGAAGATTTATTCTTCCTCTTCTACAGTTTTGTTGTTGTTTTAACCTGTACTAATACAAGTAAGGTTTAATCGTGCTGGGTTGAAGGTTGTGCCAATTCACTGTTTAGAAAGCTTTGCTTGAAGTAAGAATTTCCCCTTGCCTTTTGGTAAGTGGAATTTTTAGTTAAATGTTTAGTTACTATTTCTCAGAGAGTGATCCAAAGGTCACCTGCATTAGAAATTCAGTAGTTTTAAGAGATAAATTCCTATGCCCTTACATATGAGAGCTACTGTGCCTGGCCAACTCTTAACTTTTAGAAAAAAATTGTTAGATACAGTTGTGTAAAAGTATCTCGTTAATTTAATAAAGTCACCAGTGAAATTAACAAATAGATATGCAATTTGATAATTAGTACAGTTAAAATAGTAATTTTGGAAAACTTAGTTATAACAGTGGTTCTTAGTAACTTAGGAGATATGAAGGAGGGATAAGCACATCTTTTATAATGTATCAAATCTAATCGTTTCCCTACGCCCATTGTGTCATTTAAGCATTTTAAAGCATAGGCTAACGAGATTCTAGAGATGATCTTCTCTTTTTTAAAAGGAAATAAGACATTTCTTTGACTGAGAATAGCTATATCAAGTTAAAGATGGTTCATTTATTTTGTCAGTCTGAGGTCACACTTGACAGTGTTGGCGTCTGACTTCAGTACACTGTAGGTCTTTGTCAGTCGGTGGGCCTGGTTGCAAAAGCAGAAACAAAACTGATGTACTTCAGCATAAAAAGAATTTATAATTGGACATCCCACAGATATAACAAAACACAGCTGCATAACAGCTCACAAAATGAGTTTGAGGAAAAAAAACGAGCTGAGACAGTCAAGAACACAAGCCTGTCCTCCAGAAGAATGTCAGTGCAGATCTCACACCCATGGACGTTTCTGTCTTTGTGTGTAGACTCTCGATTCCATGGCCACCATCATTACTTGACCACATATACTAGATTTTTCCATTGTAATAAACTAAACTTTCCTTGCTTTTTTGACACCTGCTTTAGACCTGAAATTATAGCTGGAGCATTCAACAGACACAACCTATATAATGTGTTTATATTCTTTATGCCAGGGGATGAGGAGAAGTATCAATTTTACAATCAAAACTCAAAAAGTTGCATATTAATTTCTCAATCAAGAAGACTTCAATATTTTGCAGAAAAAAATCATAGTAATTTCTCATTTTAAAGCTGATATTGTACTTAAATATATTAGAGATATCTTTATTTTCAGCAAACATCCTTTATGTTTAGGCCCCTCTCAAAATAAAGTTATTATGAAAAATTAGGGGTAAGATTTTTTCTTTTTAAAATTATATGTAAAAAATTTGTGATAAAACATTACATGAAATGCTAAGGTTGAAAAATTTTATAAATCTTATATAAATTAATATTTATTAAAATGTTATGCACAATTAGATATTAAGTAGTTGTCTTTGAGCAGTAGAACTATTGCTCGACCATGATGAATAGAAAAATAAATTAATTTTTTTAAACCTACAGAAAGAGGATCAGGGGAAATTATATAATTCTCCGTATCTGTCATATTCTCTGACAGTTTACAGGTAACATGCAGAGCAGGGTAACAAGTTCTTCTCAGGTAAAACAGTCTTCGTGATTCTGATGTTAAATTGGATGATGATGGCTAGAAGCCAAGTCTCTTGGTCACAGATGTTTGACATGAAGGACCTTGGCCTCTATTACTATTTTATCTATAATTGATTGGGACATCACCAGCCGTTTCCCAGGGGTAATATTACAGCTGGATCCAAACCTTAAATGCATACTTATATATTGTGTCAAACCTTGGCCAGGAGTCCATTTCTGCCATCTCATCTTTCCTAATTAGAGAGGCAGCCACCCAGCATATTCCATCTTATGAAGTTGTGTGGGTGCTGGGATCCAAGTACTGTGGTTGCAGCTACATAATGTTGCACAACTTATGTCCCAGACCACCACTTCTATAACTTCTCAGAATTTGTATTGGGACCACTTGGCAACAGCAGTTTCCTTGGTTCCCCTAGGCCAGCGTATAGGAAATCATTCTTGGAGAAGTAAATCCTTCAATGTCAATGTCCCTGAGTGAAACTGGCCTGTAACTTTATTTTAATGTCCATGTCAAGATTAATATATATTTTTTGTTTTCTTCCTTTTTTTGCTTTGTAATAAGCCAAGCCCAGGAAGATAAATTTTGCGTGTTCTCACTAATATGTGGGAGCTAAAAAAAATAGAACTCATGGGGATAGAGAGTAGAGCTATGGTAACCAGAGCCATGAAGGGTAATGGGGAGGGGGAGGATAAAGGGGGGTTTATTAATGGGTACAAAAATACAGTTAGATAGTAGGAATAAGATCTAGTGTTTGTTAACACAATAGAGTGACTATAGTTAATAATTTATTGTATATTTCAAAATAAATAAAAGAGTGGAATTGAAATGTTCCTAACACAAAGATATGATAAAAGCTTGAGGTGATGGATATCCAATTACCCTGATTTCATCATTGCACATTGTGTGCTTGTATTGAAACATCACATGTACTCCATAAATATGTACAACTATTATGTATCCATACTAATTAAACATAAAAAGTTTGAAAAAGAAATGACCAATTCACAAAGTTTAAAGGAAGTACATACATTTTTTCCAAACAGCATAATATATTCTGACTTGAAGAGGCGGAAAAGACAATATATATTTATCCTTGAATGTTAATAGCTTACATTGCTATCATGACTGTAGTTCCTTTTTAGCTCAGAAAAAAGAAAATATATTAAGATTTAATTTAAAAAATATTAGAAATCTGTGTTTATCATATATGCTATCCGCTTATGTAAGTGTGGATTTCTGACTTTGGTTAAAATATGTGGTTGTTGTAATATGTTACAAAGGGAAAGAGTTTGAAGTCAGAGCTCATGGGTTCCAATTCCAGCTTTACCATTTGCTAATTATATGACCTTGGACAGTTCACCAAAGATTCCTAAGACCTAATTTTCTCCTTGCAACAAAAGCAAAATATTAATATAGTATATTTTTGGGGCACAATATGAAAATATATGAAAAAGCATAGTAGCACAATTTAGGTGATTAACAAACACATATATTTTCTCCTGATCAAATTCATTAATCAGCTTGAAGATTTATGTAAGGTTTTATACAAACTGAGAAAATGTGTCACCATAGCTCAGAAATTAAATTATTTTTCTACATAATAAATCATTGAAAGTAGAATTATTCCAACTTTGAAAATATATTTAATGATCAATTCATCTTGTCATGAGATCTTAAAGACAAACCAACTGAAAGCATACAAATAAATTCCTATCTTATTACAAGAAACAAATATAAGCAATAAAACCATGGATATTTTATATCACAGTGCTTTGAGAAGTTCACTGATTTGTTCCCTAAAAAGCAATCTGAGGAAACAATCCATAAAAAGACTATTATCTACCAGATTGTACTTTTTCTTCATATTCCATAATTTTTAATACTGGAAGGCCATGACTTTTAGATTAATTGCAATAATTCTACAGGAAAACTTAAGTAAAATATACATAATTAGGGTTCTTATTACCATATGGAGCTTGTGCTCTACTTGAATGAGTTTTTCTACATAAAAAATAAATATCATAAGCAAGAGAAATATCTTCACTCATACATTTATAATATTATATGAGTAAAATTAAGCAAATTATATAAAATATTCACTAAATTCATATGAACAGTTTAAAAATGACAGATAAAGAGCATGATATGAAAAGCATAGTTTATCTTATCTAGAGAGAATGATGGTAATATTTATATGAAAAGAATAATTGTAAAAATAGATTCTCCAATTTCATTATGTGTTTTGAAAGAGTGGACAGATGAAATTTAGCATAAGAAAGGTACTAATCATTTCTTAAAATTCCATTTGCATGAGCTTTTAGTTGTTGGCAGAATTGTAAAATTATCATTAGTGCTTTTGTAAAGGTAATTTCAGACATTAACATTGGTTACCAAGATCTTTGAGATTCAAAATATCACAGTGCAAAATCTACACATTATGTGTATAGAATTCCAACTACTGTTTCTCACGTTCACAAAATGTATTTTATCTAGTGAAAATAATCTCATAAAATCATACCCCTTTGTTTTTACACTTCTTTTGTTCTCTTGCAACAAGTATTTATTGATTGCCTTGGATTAGATGACCTTTAGTGTTCATTCTGACACTGATAGTAGGTGATTTAACACACTCCACTGTGGGTGGCTTCCCAGAGGACACTATCTACACTTCTCTGACAGCAATTATTATTAACTTATTACATGTCTTTCTCCCTGAGGAAAACTACATTACAAGTCACCAAATATTCCCTCTCTGAGTTACCTCCCTCTCCTGGAGAATTATATATTCCAGCCTTATGGAACCAAGGAGTACAAATGTAACTTGGTTTGGCTACAAGTTGTGGGAGGGAGTGCTATGTGTAACCTGAAAGAGAAGTGTTAGAGCCAGCTCATGATTTTGCTGTTTCCTTTACCTTTTCCATGTGATCAGATAGCCTGTGTCATCAGACTGGATTTTGGAGTATGGATCATAAGACAGAGTCTCGCTGACTGTCGGTGAGCTTCTTCCATGAGAGATATCCAAACTATTTTTATTTGTAAATGACTAAAATTTGGTACTCATTTGTTATGGCAGCAAAACCTAGCATATTCTGATTGGTACACTCCCTCCACCAAATGATGAGATGCTTAAGAGAGAGATTGTGTGTCTGTTCCATTATTACTTCTTTATCCCTTCCAATCTAAGCATCTATAAACCAGCATATAGTGAGTATTCAGTAAATGATAGTTGATTAAAGTAATCTAAGTGTATACTGATGGAGCTAAGGAAGATTTTAGTCCCATCAGTATACATACCCAAAATAATAGTCAATCATTCCTAATCCTCCAAGGCTTATAATTTAGTTGAAGAACATACAAAAGCTACATATTCTGAGTGGCAAGTTGATGTTACTGTTTACATTCAGGCAAAACAGAGGTCGGTCTGCATTAAGATGATCAAGAAAAATTTTGTACTTGAGCTGAAACTGGAAACAAAAGGGACACATAATCTGGGAGGAAAAGTGACAATATTCACCTAAGGAGAGGTTCATCAGCAAGGATGTAGAAGCATAAATATTAGGAAAAAAAATTCTATTTTTCCATAATAAAATACTTGTAAAAACTAAAAAAGAAAGCACACTTGAGGTAAAGAAAAACAAAATTAAAGTAAAAAAAAAAATTACTCCATGTTACTGATTTAGTCATGATTTTTCAGGTTCCTATGAGCTGTCCAATGATAGCACAAGAATTCCCTGTCAAGTCTGACTTTCCTGTGATTATTCAGCAATTATATAGTCATGGATTTTATTCTGCCAATTTAAACACCTTATATATTTTGAAGTACTGAATATCAGGGATAAATATTGGAGACAAGTCAATAATGAACACACTATTCCATCTTTTAACAATTTAGCTAATCTCATGTTATTTTACTATAGCGTGCTGCATCTAATCCACCTTTTATCACCTAAAAAGAACACTTTCTAAGAATGATCCCCATCACACTAGTCCTGTTTATATTTACCATTCTCTACCCTCTCAGCTTTGTTCTCACTTTGCACTTGACTGACCTATACCTGTGTTCTTCTAGCTCTTGGCTTCTGCCTATGATCCACATTTTCAGGCTCTCAGGTTTTGTGTATATTACAAATTCTCTGTCATTAATCCTTAATTCTCCACTACCTAATTGTTTTTTACTTTTACTTTCAAATCATTTTGTTGATATACCCCAATCTGATCTAGTTTATATGGCTTATGCAGAAGAACGATCACAAAACTATAAACATCACGCAATGCTTTCCTGTCCATGTAGTTCTTAAATACCATGTAAAGGAGTATAGAAAGTGACCTTGAGCTTGAATTCTGGAGTCAGCCTGCCTAGGCTTGATAGCAACTTTCCTACTTGCTTTAATTGTGCATTCTTGGACATCCTAGTGAGCATCTCTATGTCTGACTTTTCTCTTCAGTAAAAAGAGTTTAATATTACTGACCTCATAGGGTTGTTGTGGGATTAACTAAAAAACTCAACATAAAGGGCCTATTAAAGGAGTGTGGCACTTTCATGTATTTACCATTCTTGGTTAATTTGATCAAGATTGGTAATCATTGATCATTGGTATAAAACAAAGATAAGTTCTTTTGTATTTCTGAAAAAATTCACCACAAAAAAAAAATGTATATAGGGTCCACTCAGAGAAATACATCCTTGTCTATGGCCCATGCTAATATTTTCAAATCTCAGCACATCGAATCTTGACAGAAGGGTTCTGTGTCTTGGCAATTGGAATTTTATACATCAGAAGAACCATTCCAAAATCTTGCTCTTTTTAGGGGATCTTGCATTGGAAAAATTCAAAACTCCCTGCAGAAGAAGGTATGAGAACCAACAGTTTACAAAGTTTCTCGTTCAGCTGTTTAGTCTTGCAATCTAACAATCTTCTTCTTACACACATACTCACACACTCATTCTGAAATTGTCCTTCATTGATCTCTTATTATGCACTAATTTTCTAAATTACTAAAATAATAGCATTATCACAATTGCATCGGTTCATGGTGCTTTACATGATTACAATAATCATTTCATCATGCCACTTAAATATTAATAATCCAATGATTATAATCATCATTCATTGCTATTAACTTCAGAGTCTAACACATGACTCTAGATAATGCAACACAGAAGGATGGCAAAGACTTCTCTGGATTTCTTTTCTCTCCAGAAGGTTATTTTAGTGATTTAGAAGGAAAACATATGTATGCTAACTGTACTGAAGCTTACTGTTCAAATTCTTCTAGGGAGGTAATTTTTTCATGCGACAGTATGTCTATTATTAGTTCTTATACATTAGCCCTTAGTAAACAGTATTTATTCTGTCTGCATATCTTGACAATGACTTCTCCCCACATTTGCAGCCACCCACAGAGACAATCATTGCCACCATTCAGACACACAACAAACTAAGATTTTATTACTTTAATTTTCCAAACAAATTATACCATGCTAAATTACAACACATGGAAATAATTCTTAAAAGACAAAAAGAACAGCAGATTTTGCATTTTTATTAAGTGAGCTATCTGTAATTTCAAATAATGGCTTATATTAAGTATTGTCCAAATGTGCACACACGTGTGTGACTGAGTATTTTAGCAACCATCAAATTTTCCTGAACCTTTTAAAATTAAATATAATAATTTATGTAAATTATCCTCATCCTGGTGTTTTACAGCTTAATAAATTTGAACTCTAAGCAATAGCTGGTATCACAAAGTGTTTTCACTCTTTACTGGTGTATTTATGTTTGGGAATTTGGAATTTACATATAGATACATATATATCAGTAAACTTCCTAACTCTAAGCTATAGAGTGCACCTTTTATGTTAGTTGTTAGAGCTGAAACATAGTCTCACAAATGTGAACTGTATCTGTTCTAATGAATGTTTTCTTATTTGAATTGCCACAGACTGATGTTAGATTAAGAGCTTACATGTACTCTGAACGTTAACAGTGGGAGTTTACACTAATATCAAAGAGCTCAAAAGAGGAAATGTCCTTTACCAAAGTTTCTGCCTTTCTCCAAAATTTTCAAGTGAACAGCCACAATCTGGGAGAAGATGTCAAAGTATAGTGTCCATTTTTAGTTTGAAGAAATTAGGAAAATTTTGTCTAACCATTATCATTTCCAGTCATACTAATTTTCACAGTGGTTTAAGAACAAGACTCAAGTTTTGGAAACAAAAGAGTGGGAGCTTTTTAGGATACTAATTCAAATGCCACCCAGCTGAGTAATGATCTGGTTGTCCTTACCAAACTTATTATTTCATGGTTTCTCAGTGAATAATGTCATTTGAAATTACTATATCCTTCAGTTCACTCCTTTATGGACAAATGCCACCATTCAAACATCACCATGTCACCAGTTCGTCCTGAGAAGCTATTGAGCAGTTCAATGCTCTCTTCATGTTTAATGAAGGATTAAAAGAAAGAGGGAATGGTCCAGTGCTGTTTTTGGCCCTATGAAAGCATTTGATTACTGCTAATTTTCATGCCCCTGTAGTGTCCATTGAGTGGTCAATTTTAGCAAAACTTTAAAGCAGCTGGTCTCAATTCCGACCATACATAGAATCACCTAGGGAGCTTTAAAAATTATATATTACTGGGCTTTAACCCAAAGCTACTGAATAAGAATCTGCAGGGGTTATGGTCCTCTAGTTATATTTAAACACATTCTCTAAATAATTTTATTGCAGCAGTCTATGGACTGTCCTTGGGGTCCATGGATTTAAAGGTTTGATTTTGAAATCAGCCTCGAACACCACCTCTGATGCTTTCTAACTGGATAGTCCTGATCAAGTCCAAATATTTTTTAAACTTCCTTGTCTGTAAAATGGAGATAATATCCTTTTTTAAGTTGTTGTGAGGACTACCTGAAAAACAGAAGAAGTCTGTCTACAACAGTTCATAGCTCATAGTAGACCTGCAGTAGGTTGTGGCAGAGACTGTGATGTGTTTACCAAAATTCGTTTCCTCTTATTTCTGGTCACATAGATAGATTGCATTTCCTAGCCCACCTTGTGGTTAATCGTGTTCATGTGATTAAGTTCATGCCAATGGAATGCTGTAGAAAGAATGTCAATCACGTCTTGCTTTTTAAAGACCTCCTGTATGAGTGTTTCCCATTCTGGCTGGTTAAATGAGATGACTTACAGAGTGATCTTGGGATTCAAACGTTTAACATGGGAATTCCACAGATGGAACAAATCAGGGTGCTTGAATGATCATGCGGAAAGCCACCTGCCAATAAACTTCATTTGCGTCAAACACCTATGAATTGGGGTTTATCTATTACAGCAGTTAGTACCCTATGTTTGCTGTTAAAATCTTTTAATTTTTTTTGAAATAACAGTAATATTCAGAACATTTTTTTCATCACTTATCTGTCTATTATAGTATGTTCTATTTATCAATTGTGTAAATTTTCAGGATTCCAATGCCCATGAGACACAATGAAGACTTTGAATACCCTAAGGCATAATAAGAAATCAGTGTGTCAGGGGGTTTCCCTGTCCCTTAAAGGAGATTACCAGCCACCAGGTACATGACCCCGGGGCATCTCTCTTTTAACTTTTAGGGGAGCAAGACAGATATGCATAGTGGATTATATTTAGGGAATATGTTGAAATTCATAAAGAATATTGTACTTTTATGGGCCCCGAGATAGTAAAGGTATTCACCATCTACTATCTGTCATTCATGTACAAACAACTATTTATGAGAAGTTTCTCCTAAGACCATAGTGATTCTACTTTTCTCTTCACCATTGCTGTTTAAGATTTTCTTTATCTTCTCTTCTTCCTACTACTTCCAAGCTGCCCCTACCTTCATATCAACTCTAACATCCTAATATTTCACAGAGCTAATCCAGGAGGATATCACTTTGGGAAGGACAAGAATGGTGTGGAAGAGAGAGTGGAGGAGAAAATAAAAATAAACTTTAAAAAATCTTTTTAAGGCTTCCCCATATCTAAGGTCTCCTTCAATGCCCTATACTATTTTTTTTTTCAGTTTACTCATATTGCTACAACATTATTCTACATCCTAATATTCCTTCAGACTCAGCTCATTTGATGCAATGCCCTGGAGAGACAGAGTCTCTGTTCTTTACCCTGTTATCAGGGGTAATTGAATATTAAGTTCTTTGTATACTCGAATACCCATTTTAGCAACTCTCTATGATTTGATTTTCCTATAGGATCTAAGTTGGAGGTCACAGATATAGTTCATTTCACTTGCTAACTGATAAGTCATTAGTGACTCCTTGGAGTGCTATGTTTAGAAAGGTTTGAGACCAATGTGTGGTCTCAGCAAGAAAGAGCATGCTAGTCAGTTAGCAATGTCTTTCCCAGTTGCAATAGGGGAAGCAGTGCATTCATGCCAGGAGGTTATCTTCTGAGGTGTGACTTCCAAAACACTAATAAAAGAAGGAAGAAAAGTATTACTACTAAAGAAAGTATAAACTAGTAATTCTATTTGTCTTTAGGATTGGTGGAATATGAGCATGACTTCCCAGAGTTAAGAAAGGATCAGGCTTCAGATACTCTTTTGAGATCCAAGCATACGAAAAACCAAGGAAGGATAAGACAATATTATAAATGTGGTGATGTATTTTAAGTGCTTAAATAGGACATTTAAAAGTCAGCCTGAGACCCATGATTCTTTGGACATTTTCTCCTGGAGTCTCCTTTTCTGATATTTACTTTAATATTTCTTGGGTCGTCTTTCAGCAAGGAGTTGGCCATCTCAGCCACTAAATCTCCAGTTACCTACTGAATCCGTGAGGCCAACTGCCATCAATCAATATCAACACTTGGCATTTAGAAATATCCTACTCCTGGTGCTTGACAGAAACAGAGGATATAGGACAAAAGTCTCTTACCCCCTGCTGCAGGGTGTAAATACAACAGGAAGCTCAAATTGATATCACATGGCATGTTTTCATACTTTGAACATGTCTAAACCTTGTATTCATGATGAGTTTAATATACTTTCCTGGGTTGAATAGATAATAACCATTGTGCATAACATTGCGTGTGTGGGAAAATATCTGTCAAATTCCAACTAAATGACTTCTAAAATACATTAGCATTGCATCAATTTATAATCCATAAGCTCATTTTCCTGCTTTCTTTTTTCAGTTACATAATGAAATTCAATGAAGCAAGTGTCAGATCTGCATCTCTCCTTAAACTCATTTTATCAGTTCAGAGAATAAAGAAATGAATTTAATAATGCGAAGTCATTGACTTGGCTACTTGTATTCAATCGGATCCTAATAATTTCTCACACTAATGCATTCCTCTATCACCTTCATGTTACTTAAGAGGAGACAGAGCCAAGCAGTGAGAAATTCCTTACTGGATTGTGAAAGCTAGGATGATTTGGCTACAGGTAAGTAACACATAGAGAACCTTTGTGTTTCTCGTTCTCAAATATATTTTTGATAAAAAGGGTGACAGCAAAGGGAGCTATTTTTGAGAGTTACTCTATAATTAGAGCTAGCCAAACATGTCATCCAATTTTATTGTAATTTTCCTATGATTTTGGTAACTTAGAAAATGAAGTACTACGTACAACATGAAATCACTCATGTAAAATTTAAAGCACAGAAAACAAGTATTGTCAATAGTACAGACATATGTGGTAAGAGTATAAAAACATGCACAAGAAAGATATATGCTGATATCAGATTCTGTTTATTTCTAAGGATGAAAAAAATGAGATGGTGAGTGATGCTTTTACTGTTAGCTGTATTTATATTTTAAGTGAGATGTAAATATGTTAAAATATTAGCTTATGTTAAATCTGTTATACCTCTTATTTTTTGTACATTAAAATGCTTTAACAACTATTTAAAAATATATTTTAAAAAGAGTGAATTACAGAATTGCAAAGTAAGAAAAAGAATTCTTTTAACTTTGTTCAAACTTTTAGGCAGTAACTATTATATGTGAACTGAATCACTCAGTTATTTAATTTAGGTTTAAAAAATCCCACTCACTTTTAGGAGTTAATTGTGAGTTGAGTAATCTAACTTTGACACTGTCTTACTATTTTGACTCTACTTCATCTCCTTTAATAAGGGTTCCATTTGTTACCTAATATAAAATTCATACATTTTAAATATGAACTTTAATAATAATTCTCTTAGTGTTTTTAAATTTAAAAATAAATCACTTCACTGTGAAATATATGTATTAGAGCTCTTTCCTTATGTTACCTTACATTAAGTAAGATAGCATTGAAGGAAATGAAAGGGAATTGTCACATCGTATCACTGCATCATTATAGACTTGATCATATTTTAAATTCCATAAAGGAATTCTGGTTGTTTGGAATGAAAACTTTGAGAAACAAGAGAACTTTTTTCATGAGAAAACTTTTCCATGCATGAAATGGAGAGAGTTTTTCACTTTATTTTTTGCAGAATAGATTTTAGCTACCTTAGAAAATTTTCATAAACCAAAGTATGGAAAAACATGTTGAAAGATTGGTACCTGAGCTTCTGAAGATAAGAACTAAAAGAGAAAATAAAATAAAATGCAATGTTAGACTTTTCAATTATACAAATAATAACCATTCACAGAGATCCTCCAACTTCCCAATTAGCCAAAATCACTTTAGGATAAAAAAAAAAAATTTAGGATTAAAGTAAGAGTAAGATTCTACCTGGAAGTCTAATGGTGTTTTCATTTTAGGCTGGGTGTAATACAGCACATTCAAGTGCAGAATTGAGCTTACTAATGCTCACAGAAGTTGAATAAGGTTATTTTCAGAATTCCTCTGATTTTATTACCTTGCTATAAGCAACTGATGAACATCAACACTGATTTAATAAGAACCTTAATTGCACATAAGACTGTGTAAGGTGAAACAGAAGAAAACAAAAGAAGGGAGCAATTATCATTGTCTTCATCGTCATGATCATCACTATCAAAATGATGACTGACACTTCCCAAGATGCAAAGTGCTTCCATCTCCAGCACCTCCCTGCACCTCCCAAACACACTGAGAACAGGAAGAACATGAATTCTTTGTTTCCCCTAGAGTTGGAACAGCTGATAACTACATGAAAATGAAAACAAATGCCACAAATAAGAAGACATTTATGTTGTCTCTCTCTGTGGGTGGCATTTTAAGAGACGAATAAAAAAGTAGGGCCCATTAACAGGAGGAAGAAAGTTAAAAAGCTATGATGCCAGCTAAACAATGGGACTGTGCGTATTTTAAGATGATTCCCCACAAGTATCTAATTTTTGGTTAAATAACATTAAAATACATGAGAAAACATATAGTTTCATACTTGTTATTATGAAAATACATTTATACAATAGGAAGAGAATGGTATAATAAATTTTCATGTATCCATCAATAATCTTATCTCCTCCATATCCCCACCCACTCCGCACATAACCCATACTGGATTATTTTGAAGGAAATCATAGACATCATATCATTTGCATTCAGGAAAATGCAAATACATGTTATCAAGGAAAACTAAGTTCATTTGAATTCAATGTGGATTTAAATAGAATAAATAATTCTGTGATTCAATCACTCAATATCAGTATTTTTCTTTGGAAATTTATCTATTTTCAAACTCTTGGATGACTTTGGCCTCCTTCTGTATAACACATTCTACCTGAAATGTCATCATCTCATAAACTCTCCATGAGGTTAGCCAAAAACCTTGCACGCTTTTATTTATCTAAGACTTAGCCTTGGGGAAAAGGGTTCAGATAAATGTCCACTTGATGAGAGACTACATGGATAAATTGATATAAATACAACTAATATTTGGTAGATGACCACAGTAAATAGAACGTCATCCTACAGTTTTAGTGAAAAGAACTCCTATTAGCCAAGACACCCAGTTATTAATACTGCCTGCCACAACCAGCTTTGTGATCTTGGGCCACTCGGATAACTTTTATGGATCTTTTATTCCTACTAATATTTAATCTAATAAAGAGATTAAGTACTAGATTACCCCTAAATTGCATAGATATCATGGTATCTAGCACTTAATTTTGACCTTTTATCTCCAAAGTACTTCATTTCTTACTTCCATTATACATATTCATTGTTTTGAGGCTAGGCGTCCTTGTTTAGCAGTAACTCTTATCTCATTCAAACAGATGTATTCCCTATGCAAGGTAGGACTGCCAAATCTACAAAAGAAACAATGATGAACTGAAAGTTGGCGGTAATTTAGAGAGGCAACCTAATCTTCAGGGACAGAATTTGAACAGTGAAAACAAAACAATTTTATATCTATCAGTCCTGTAGAATTACATAATCTGAGCTTTCTTGAAATGTTGGGTACAAAATGATCCTTATTAATTTCTTCACGAATAACAAATTGTAAACGTCTGTGGCATTTCACTCGTATTAAACTATAAATTTTTGAGGTTGGTAAGTTGACATTTTTAGTAGTCATTGCATAATTATTCCTCATTATTAAGAAAAAAAGATGCCCTGAATTTATTAGGCTATCCCTTAAGATGTCAGAGATGGTACTTCAGTTGTTAAAAAAATCAATATACTTGACTGTAAGCATTGGTACTTGGTATGTATATGCATATATATATAATACTGCAATATTTTAAATAAATTTTCTCATTGCTCAAATCCTATGTGAAATATAAATGTTAAAATATGAAGAGATTGCTTTTTTAAATTGTTTTATAGAGGTTGTTTTAGAATATATATATTTTTTAAAGGATCTGGTGTGACGCAGAGGAGAAACAAGCTATATAGTATTGCCCTCAAGTTAATTTTAGGAAAGAGGCTGACCAAAAGTATTACATAGTTGCCTTTGATAATGTAAATAGTAATGCTTCCTGAAGATCTTTGAACATGTATTTTTAAAATATTTATTCACCACGTATCAAAACATGAAAAGAAATCTGAAAATATTTTCGATACCCTAAATAACATTAGCTTTCATTCATGTGAATTTTACTTGATCTAGTAAGCAGTTATTGCCAAAAATCATTATGCCTCACCATATTTTCCTCTATGGCTAAGAGGACTACCACCATATTTCATGTCCTAAGAGTTGAGGATAGAGAATTTAAAGATTACTGAAGCCAGAATTCCTGTAAATACTTTATGCACCGACAACCAAAAGTTACAGAGATGAAATGTTTTTTTTGTGACTACAAAACAGAAAGATGCATATGTATACTCTCTCTCTCACACACACACACACACACACACACACACTCTCCTCACTATAATTCATGGCATAATTGAGCCATATTTTTGCCTGTGAAGAGAGAAAAAGACATACTTTGAAAAAACATTCTCCTGTCCCTGACTTCAGCTTGTCTCTACTATCTAGACATATTACATCACACTAAAAAGAATGACTAGATAACTTTTGAGAGATGAGAGGGTGTATTACAACAGTTATTATGTATAAACATAGCATTTTGAGCTCCTTTCATGTTTGTTTAAATTATAGAACTGTAAGACATGACTTTAACATTTTAGCACTCAAAGTAGAATCTTAGATCTCTTGAACTTCTGGTCTCTTAAACTTAAAAGTAAAGACTTTTCCCAGTTCTCTTTCTACTGCATTAAAATTCATGTGATATAGAAGAAATTTGAAAACAAAATTAAATGGTAGAAATTTCTGACTGTGACTTGCATATAAAGTTCAGTAGAGAAAACTTACATTCTAAGCCCTTTACCCTGACACAGTCTGAGCCAGTATGACCATTAGCACAATGTACAATTTAAACTAAAATTTGGAAAATGATTTCTTGTATGTAGTCGAAAACATATTCTGGTCTTTGGTATTTATTTTCCGAGCTGTATGGCTTTTCCTTTTCTAGTTCTTCTCACTCCCTCCCATTAATCACTTACATTTTAACTTTTATTTAATGAAATGAATGAATATTTGTTAAATGCTCAGCTTGTGTGAAGTAAGCTGTTTGGCTCTGATAGGAAAAAAGGCAAAGATGGGTAAGAAATGGCCCTGGCCCTTGGACCAGAGCCTCTAACTGAGTCAAAGCATTTTGACTAAAGCACTCTTAGGCAGGGTCCCTTGGGTTGGGGGTGGAAGTCCACAGACCTGATAGTTGTACAATTTCACTTCCAACTGGTGGGCTTCCTTTTCTCTCTGTGCCTGTGATTTTGGTGAATTATACCTTCTTACAGAATCTTGGTCGAAATAATAAGTCATTGATTTTTTTTTTAATAATGACAAGCTGACTCTTCCTCTAATCCAATCACACTTCACATCAGGTTAATTGTAAGTCAACCCTCTTACATTATTCATCATCACAGAAAACTAGACTAAGCACCATGCAGCTTGGTTTATTCTCCTGTGGCAGCGTCTCAAACCTTGGACCCCCTCCGTTGCTCCCCCTGCACTCTGAGCTCAGAGTCCACCTCAGCAGACTTCAGGTATCCACAGCCTCTGCAGAGAAGTCCAGTCTGTTGTCCTTGAGGGCTGACTCTCCAGCATCTTTTTGTAGACCAGCGTTGAGTGTGCTCAGACAGTCTGAGAAACACAAGATCTGTAGCTGATGCAGGCAGCATTGCTAGACAAACTCCTTTAGCTAAACTCTGGTCTGATTAAGATGTGATCAGGAACCAGGGGACTCTCTCATTTTGGATGGGTCCTTTCTGCTAAAATGTTAAAGTCATGTCTTACAGTTCTATAATTTAAACAGGATGGGTCCTTTACCATACAGGTAAAGTAGCAGAGGAGGAAGAGTCATCCTTCTAAAGACTTTCTGTGGTGTTTCCTGATGTGACCCCATCCAAAGATGCCTTTCTCTGGAATGAAAATTGCAAGATCTGGTATACTTATTGCTGCTGGTCTACTTGATTTTATGTTTGAAAGGTATGCATTTTATTTATTAACATGGTGTTGATTTTCTAATGATTGTATGCAGGTATGAAATGGCTTAATTTTTTGATGTCCAATATTTTCCAAAAACCATCTAGTGTATTCATATATTCATGGACCTACACAACCTGCTTCTCCAAAAATATTCTTTAGCATCTTGCTCCAGGCAACTTGGCTGCCCTTGAACAGGGCTTGCAAATCAAGGGTGCTAATTTTCCCATATCTTATGAATGTCAAATACTGGAGATAGGCAGATGTGTTTTGCTCCCTATTTTAACTTAAGGCCATTTCTCCTACTTCAAAACCACTCCCTATTGGAGACACATGTCATCACCTACCACATTTTTGTGGTCATCCTCCAAACTCCCAGTAACTCTCCTCACTCACTGATGGACTTAGGACTTGGAGCACACATTTTTACTCCATTGTGACAACTGTCACAATCAGTGGCAACTTGAGCATGCATCCAGAGAGATAACTCATCACTATCACCTTGCATAATTTGTCCCTTAGCCAAACCATCTTTTGAGTCTATTTGCTCAGCTGCCCACTCACATGGTCCTGTTTTGAGCTGTGGAATTTCTGATAACTTCACTACCTTAGGAATCTTACCTTCAAGGATCCTGTTCTCTGGCACCTCCTCTCACCTGTTCTCCAGCACGATCCTGACCTCCCTTTTAGGCTCCCACTCACCTGCAGACCAGAGTGGTTTTCACCATCAGTAATTCCTCTTTGTGCTCTCACCCGCCATAGGTCTTCACCCACCTCATATTCTGTGCACCTTGAAACCATCCTTAATTTCCTTGTATAGGCACAGCCTATACACACCTAGGCTTTATGGTGTGGACTATTGTTCCTGGGCCACAAGCCTGTGCAGTGTGACTGTCCTGGATACTGTGGGCAATTGTAACACAATGGGAAGTGTTTGTGTATCTAAACATATTTGAACATAGAAAAGGTACAATGAAGATATGGTATTATAACCTTATGGGACCACCATTATATATGCAGTTCATCTTTGACAGAAACATTATTTTGTGGCACATGACTGTATTCTTATAATAGTGAGAGCACTACCACTATTCTTATGTAAACCAGTCATTGTAACACAGACATTTTATTAACTATTGTCACCTTCGTTAAGCTCTACATCATGACAGAGATTATTGCTGAAGTGGTAACATACTTCTTATTTCTATACTATTAAAAGATCCTATATCATACATGTATATGGATTAGAAGAAGATTTACGATGTTGAACTAAACATGTGGTTTGCTTTTCAATGTGCAGTTATCTGTTGGCATATTATTTTCTTGAACACTTGAGGCCCTTCCCTCACCTAGCAGGAATATGTATGCATTAAGGCTTATGTGGTCAAATACTCCCAGATATTTCTGAGAAGAGGTAAAGAAACTAATTCATTGAAGATGATACCTTTGGCCAAAATCCTTGACACTTCACCATTTCTGTGACTTTAGCAACTGCCTCCCTTTGGATTTTCACCATTGTCTAAGAAAAGAAACATTTTTTAAGGTAGATATTTGTATTGTGGTAAAATATACATAATACAGTGTTTGCCATTTCAACCAATTTTAAGTACACAATTCCGTGGTATTTAAACTAGGTTGTGCGACCATCCATCTCCGGAACTTTTTTCATCTTTCGAAAACTCTGTACCTATTAAGAAACAATTCCTTGCTCTCCTCCCCTCCTAGCCCCTGGCAACCACCATTCCACTTTCTGTCTCTATGAATTTGACTACTCTACATACTTCACCTGGGTGGAAACATGCAGCATTTGTCTTTTTGTGTCTAGCTTATTTCACTTAGCATAATGTCCTCAAAGTCTATTCTTTTTTTTTTTTATTTTAATGGGAAGAATAAGAGTGAAAGAAGAAGAAAAAAAATCAAGAGTCACAGAGAATTTAAATTTTCCTTTATAAACACTGATCTTCAAGTAACTTATCCAATCCAAACCTCAGCCTGTGAGAATGCTGAGGCTGGAATGCCATTTATTTAAGACTTTTTTTTTTTTAATTTCAGAATATCACGGGGGTATAAATGCTTTGGTTACATATATTGCCTTTGCACTGCTTGACTTCTAGTTATAGCCCTTCTTCCAATGAGATGAGCACGACAGCATTGTGCTGACTTTTTTCTTCCTTCTAATTTTCTAAGTGAGTTCCCGGTGGCAGTAAAGTGGCCTCTCACAGCCCTTCGGCTCACAGTATTTTAAATGTTTTCTTTTCTACATAAAGCATCTTATTTGCATTTTTGATATACATATATCTTTACTCTGTATTTACGACAAGCATTTGGACTTGGGTGCAAAAACGATAAAACGAAGTGTCGAGGGAAATCCTTTGTTCAAGAGCTGTTCCTCAGGCTCTGTGTAGTATGTGCCCCAGTTATATCAGTGCTTCTTGAAACCAGGACTATCTAGCAGGAAACTGTACACGACAGGCAAAAATGGAAATGATCCCACTTATGGCACCTGTTTCAATCACACTGTCTGTCTTACTCTTTCCCACTGTCAACATCTTAAGTCTTCCTGCTCTGTTGTTCTTGCTAACTTTTTCAACTGTGCCTGCTGCAAATTCTTCTAAATGGAAACACTTTTTTCACACTGTCCCTTCAGAGATTAAAATACATACTATGTGCCTTCCATCGCCCCATAAATAATAAATTTATTCTTTTTCAGGGATGCTGTCTCAGCTTCTCTTCATTTTACCCCTGCTTTCCAGAAATCAGGGGGCCACAAACAGCTAATGGGTTCCCTCTTCTTCCCTACAACATCAGGGAGAGAGGCAGCCACCAAGTCTGAGAATCTCTTCCTTTTCTGGGCATTGGGACAAGGCTGAGTCAGCTGGAGTTGGTAAGTGTGGGGCGGTGCCTGTGAGCTTAGGGATTCATGTGGGTGGGGTGGAGGGTCCCAGAGAAGGGAATACTATGTCCTAGCATGACTTACCTTTGATGCCAACTCTGACAACTTGGGGGTTTGTTCTAAAGCCTGTTGGTTCTAGTGCATTCCCGTGTTCACACTCATTCTTTGAGAACAGAGCCATGTCCCATCTACAGGGGAACTCCCCAGAACTGGATACAGACATTGCAGAGAGAGGGTTGCCAGGCACCTAAAAACTTTGCTGTCAACCCAGAGACATGATCATTGGCCGGCTGGCCACAGGAGTGCCAGACCCCATGGATTCCAAACAATTACTTTCCTCAGCTGTTATATTTTCAAACGTGATCTATAGAGTGATGCTGACAGATTCTCTGCCAGCAATAAAAGTGGCCTGATTCACAGAATAATTACTGTATGCAAACGAATGTGATTTCCCTCTGCCCTTTTATGGATGGCTCTGCTCTGCCATTCATTACGACCACAAACTTCACTTGAAAGAAGATGGATTTAAAGCCGCAGGCTCCCCTGAAGCTTTGAGATGAACTTACTAAATCCAGGCTAAGTGTCTTCATAAATAGATGTCCATATGCTAGAGGGGTCTGCCAGACTCTGACTTTTTATCTATGTATTGTTGCTTGGAAAAGTGTTGAGGAAATGTCTGACTCTGTGCCCTCCCGGGTCTTCCCAGGGAACAGCACCCTGCGAGTTCTGTAGACTCCCGAGGCTTCTCCTTTGCGTTCAGAGGGCCCCTTCAATGTGAGAAAAGGGAAGAGAAGAAAGCATTCTTTACATCTGGCTCTGGTTCTGATGAAATAATAGCAGAGGCCATTTGAAACAAGTGCTTTTTTGCTTGACAGTGAAGTGTAATGAAAGGACACACACAGTAAAAGCTGGAAGTAAAAATAAGCTGTTGAAGACCTTGGGTTGCACATCTTTGGTCTTGGATTCTCTGGGGCCTAATGGCATCCACTGAGTTGATTTCGTCTCTTTGCCAGCGTCTGTGTGCGTGCGTATATACACGAGGAGTGGGCTTGCTCTTTCCTACCCCAGTGGAGGTGAGGTTGGGGAATCCTATGGAGTGAAGCAGATTGTCAGCGCTTGCTGTTGGGGCCAGAACATGAGGGCACATTCACAGGGAATCTGTAGTACATGATGTGTCATTGCTAAATATCAGTTTCTACAGTTGCTCCCAGCACGTGGTGTGCACCCTCATTCTTTGAGTGTGGAAGAAAGGAGAGTGAAGGTGTTATAAGTGGAACAGACCCATCTGTCAGTGGGCTGGCTCGTTACTCATATTGTAACAACATATTGATGTCAGTACCTCCAGCGCACACTTCCTTCCACTGCCACTCACAGAATAAAGGAAAGACGCATCAATGTTTACAGGTACACGTGCAGCATACACCTCTAGAGGCCATCTCAGCCTTCCTAAAATAAATGCCAATTAATATCGAAATTTTCTGTGAGTACAGAACAGGTGAGCCAGGTCTCCAGGACTTCCTCCTGATGAGGCCGTGAAGTCTTCCTGGCTGCTCACGTGAGGAGCACAGAGGGTTTTCAATCAAACCTGACCTTATTTTAAAATACAGCTTCACATCAATCCCTGATCATGAAACTTTTTCATAGGAAAATCAAATTTTCTTCTTTTCACAAATTGTAAGAATAAATAAGACATTTGATTAGGAAAAAAAAAAGGAAAGACTTTTAGAGACTTTTGCATCAGACATCTGTTTTATCAGTCAGCTGCCTTAATGAGTTGCATCTTTGGTATGATTTCTCTGACAATTTTTAAAATTTTTTAGTTTTTGTGTATAAAATTGCTCTGTCCAAAATATAGTTTTAGACTTAACTTTTCCAGGTGAAGCAAAAGTAAGGAAATATATAAAAATCATATACCTTTCTTACAGGAAAGTGTGATGTGGGCCTATATTTAGGAGATAATTAAAAAAAAACATTTTATGTCTATTATTTCCTCTTCTACTATTTAAGATTAGATTGTATTTTATGATTCAAATTTGAGACTTCTCCATGAACATCATCCCAAATTTTCAGGCAATGAGAATGCATGCGAACTCTCTGGGTGCTACAATAATAATTAATGTCTTTCATCATTGGAATAACTTGAGGGAAATATCAAAAAGGCTCTTTGAAAATGGCATAGAAAGTTGTGATAAATGAATGAAATCTCTTGTAACATACATGGAAATTCCATAAAATTTCATTTTATGAAAATGGTAGAAAAGTGGGAAAGGACAGAGTTGAGGTATTCACTTCAGTTTGGAAATTTAACTCACAATACTTGCCTGGAAGTTTCCATTGCCATAGACCCACCTTTATTTAAAAAATCCATTGTGTATAGAGCTTTGTTTAAAAAAATATGTCATATTAAGTGTTTGCTACAATCATGACAATGTGCTCATGATGGCTGATGATTAAGAACCAAATGACACAGCTCAAATCTGCTCAAACTCTGCGTGTCCATCAAAGACCTAGAAATGAGGAGTTCTGCTGCAAACTCCTGTGACAGTTTTGCTGGCAGCCAAGGCCAAATTGCTTTGGTAAATAAATTAATGCCACATCTTGGTGCTTGTATTTCTACCCCTCAGGGCCTATGAGTCCCTATGTGTCAAGTTCTTATTCAAGTGTAGTCCTATTGCTATGGTCTGAATGTTTGTGTTCTCCACAAATTCCTATGTTGAAAACCTGCTCACCAATGTGATGGTATTAGGGAATGAGCCTCTGGGAGACAATTAGGTCATGAAGGTGGAGCTCTCATGAATGGGATCAGTGCCTTCATAAAAGAGGCCCCAGAGAGCTGCTTCGCCCCTTCCACCATGTGCAGACACAGCTAGATGGTGCCATCTATGAACCAGGAAATAGGCTTTCACCAGACATTGAATCTGCTGGTACCTTCATCTTGGACTTCCCAACTAGAATTATGAGAAATGAAGTTCCGTTGTTTATAAGCTACCCAGTTTACAGTATTTTCTTATAGCAGCTTAAACAAACTATGACACCTACCTAGTCCATTCTCCCTCTTCTCACAATATTCCTTTACCTCTGAAATCTGATTAAAGTGAACATAGATAGCCAACTTCAATCAAATAGCCAAAAGGCAGTAAGTTGCATGAGGGAAACATGTACCAGGGAACTCAGCCTCATTTTCTTTGACTTGATTACCTTCATAAACCATCCATTCTAGTAGAATTGACTAGCACTACTAACAGTGTAACTAACTACCTACTTTATTTATTTCACCGAGTCCTTGGATTAATTCAGCTGCTTGGCCCTGGGAATGGCTGCAGTTGACCACGGACAGCTAGACAGCAAACGTACAACATGCCTCCAGCAAAAAGTTGGCTTAAAGAAGGCCACCTTCAGATTGCTCAAGGTCAGGAGTTTGAGACCAGCCTGAGCAAGAGTGAGACCCCGTCTCTACTAAAAAATAGAAAGAAATGATCTGGACAACTAAAAATATGTATATATATAAAAATTAGCCGGGCATGGTGGCGCATGCCTGTAGTCCCAGCTACTTGGGAGGCTGAGGCAGAAGGATTGCTTGAGCCCAGGAGTCTGAGGTTGCTGTGAGATAGGCTGAAGCAAAGGCAATCTAGCCTGGGCAACAAAGCAAGATTCTGTCTCAAAAAAAAAAAAAAAAAAGAAGGCCACCTTCGTAGTTAAAAAAAACACGGTAGATTAAAATAATGAGAGAAAAACTCTACTTTGTAGCCATATTGTGAAATAACTAAATAAGGGTAAGAAAGGTATAAATCCTCTTAAGTAGATTATCTCCCCTAGCGCCATTAATACAGGTACTTAAAACTGTGTATGTCTGTCATGTGCATGGACTCTCTTTAGAATGGGGTAAGGAAAACAGACCCCACACAGGAATAGCACCCCACTTTTACTATCTTTCTTAGCAGTGAGCTTCCTTCCTTAGAAAAGGGAAAATAAAAGCTAAGATAATGAAAATATAAAAGGGAAAATGTTATGCTAGGTCAGGTGAGTGCTTCTCATCTAGTCCCCAGGTTTTCAAAACACAGGATGTATATCCCTGGTAGTATTGGAAATTATTTGAAATGGAACGAAAGACATGACATTAAAGATTAGTGACTCACATAGTGAAGAATACTCAATTTTCTATTCTCTTAATCCTTTTGCTAACCTAATAAGCAGTCCTTGTTTTTTTTAGTTTTTCATTTTCTAAATTTTTGGCATATGCAATTAATACCTCTTTAATATTTGCTAATTGTCCTTTATAATAATGAGAGCAGATCTCAGCTCAGAACCGTTAGCAGGCAACGATATCAAGTTATAATTTAACAATTTTTAAAATCGTATTTTATTTTTAGTTATAATTTTGTATTTGTAATAGAAAATGATGATATAAAAACTTCTTTAAAAGGAATAAGTTGGGCCAGGTGCGGTGGCTCACGCCTGTAACCCTAGCTCTCTGGGAGGCCGAGGCGGGTGGATTATTTGAGCTCAGGAGTTCGAGACCAGCCTGAGCAATAGCAAGACCCCGTCTCTACTAAAAATAGAAAGAAATTAATTGGACAACGAAAAATATATAGAGAAATTAGCCGGGCATGGTGGTGCATGCCTGTAGTCCCAGCTACTTGGGAGGCTGAGGCAGTAGGATCTCTTGAGCCCAGGAGTTTGAGGTTGCTGTGAGCTAAGCTGACGCCACGGCACTCACTCTAGCCCGGGCAAAAGAGTGAGACTCTGTCTCAAAAAAAAAAAAAAAAAATGGAATAAGTTGGATTCAGAGGAGGTGGATAAAGTGTCAACATTATATTGACTGTTTCTTCCAAAATGCTGGCTTTTCAGGATATGAGATATGAAAAGTATCCTGACTTCACTAAAATTACTTTTAAAAATTGCATATTAATTAGTAAACAAAGATAAACAATAGGAACTCTCTTAATTGATACTAATTATTTCATGGCTGGAAATCCTATACTACAGTATTTTTTAAGGCTGATAGTGAGGATTTTTTTAAAGCCTCATTCTAGGTAAGAGTCTCAAGATTTGTAACTTGTATATCTAAGATCCTAAACCTCTCTCTATCTGGTAGTAAATACTCAAAAGTCATTTCTCACATACTCTCTCCATATTTCCACAGCACTTCCCAGTCCGTGAATTAACTGAAACCTCTATCGGCAGAACCAAGAAAGTTGGAAACAGCAGAGTTCAGGAATAATCCAGTCCATTCATCAAGTCATTTTTCGAAAAAAAATCAGTCGTTATTTATTGAATCCCTCTTTTGTGCCAAGCTCTTTGTTATAAAAGGAAGTGACATGTAAAATATGATATGGAGTCTGAAGGATATAGTAATTGTAAAACAAACTACATTTGACTTACAGATGTAGTCAGTTTGTCAAGGAAAGTGATAAGGAAAACTAAGCATTATTTTAAAAATCTTTTTTTTTTTTCTGAAGGACATACCATCTCAAGTGCTTAGCTCTCCTCCATTCCCTATTTATTACACCTGATCCTCTAGTAGTTATATCAATTGCCTGCACGTAAAGGCATTCAACTGGTGACCCCAAGTTTAGAATAGACTGGGGAGACAATTAAACAAATTGAATGAATTGATCTGCAAGAACATTAAGTACAATGGGAGCATGCAGAAGGGCATCCTACCGACCCTGGAGTAAATGAAGACAGATGCATTTTAAAAACAAATAATCCTTATCCCAGTAGAAAAGAGAATAAACAGTGTACCAGACAAAGGGTGCAAAACATACAAAGGCATAGCATCCTGAGGCATATAATATAGAACTGCACACCATAATGCTTTATGTGAATAAAAGGACAAAAAGATGAGACGGTGTTTGAAGGAAGGGGTCTAAAACTAGATTAAGACAGGTCTTTTATAGAAAGAAGTCTGGGATTTATCTTAAAAACAGAGGGTAGATACTAATATAATCACATGTTCATATACTATTATTCTCATATTGACCCGGATAACACCTAGCTTGAAGATGATCAAGGGTTTAATGGTGAAAATATCTACTGCTCTAGGCCCAATCCAATTTGGTTCACAAGACTCTAAAGTTCACCTAAACCTTCACTTACTTGTGGGTCCTCAATTAATTTCACAGTCTTTCTGGGAATCTGCTCTCTTGGGCTTCTTTCTTCTGGTGTCCTTAAAGTCATTCAGCCAAGGGAAAGAGGGGAGGAACCCCTCTGACTAATGCAGATTCCTTGTCCTCTAAATTGCTCCTTCACACCAAAACTCTGGAGGGCGGGTCAGAAGTACATCAGTTAAGGTTCAAGGTGACTGTGGTTTCCTATGTAATCTCTTCCATCCCTTCTTCTATTTTTTTTCCTATGTTCTTTTCCGATCTACTAATCTTGGAGGACTAGGAAGACTTTTTCTACTTTTGTAATCAGCTAAGTGCGCTTGTAAGATATAGCATTTCAAAAATTGAACTAGGAAAAAAAAAGCATGCTGTAAATACCAAAAGAGATTACATACTCCATTATAAAATAAAATATGCAGAATGTCATTTATATGTTTAAATTATTCATTGCAATGCCAGAAAATTTGGATGATTGTTTTTCTCCTGTGGTATATGTCATATCTCTCATAACAGGTAAAAAATTGGGCAATCAGTCCTTTCTGTGTCAGGTTTCAATCATTTCTTTTGTCAACGTGAGTTTAGGGAAATCCCATAAGTAGTTGTACTGAGTTTAAGCAACCTAAAAAAATATTAACAAGAATTAGGAAAACCATCACTTCTGCATGCTAGTCACAGCTCCTGAATGCCATCAAAAAACTCACAAAATGTGTGGGCTTTTTCCTTATTTTTGAATAATTAATTTAATCTTAATTTCCACTCTCTTGTTTGAAATCTGACATTGGCTCCACATTAACTTTAGGATAAACTTAAAACTCTAACCAAGACATGTAAAGTCCTAATGGCTCACCTATTCATTCATTTATCAATCGTTTGATGAATATTTATTAAGAACCTACTATATGTCATGCATTTTACCAGGTGAATTGCCCAGCTGTCCTGCCTAGGTTTTTGGCTTTTATCCTACCATGTTCCCACTCACACTCTTCATGACAGCCATCCTGACCCACCTCCAATTCCCCAGAAGTACTCAGATCAATCACACTTCCACATCCTCCCTATCCTGCTTCTGTGCCAAGAATGCCCTTTACTTCTCACTTATCTATCCCAAGTCTTCAACAACATATGTATCTTTATAATCAAACAAAGGATTTCAGACATATGTATTTCAGATACCCAACCTCAAAGATTTGTATTTAGTAGATCTATGATGAGACTTATGATTCTCCTTTTTTATAAAAGATTCATATGAGATTGAGATAATAAATGTGATTTTGAACCACTTGACCAATTAATACATCCTGTTCTTTAAGGTTCAAATTAGCTACCATTCTTCACTAGCAACACTAGTTGTCCTCATCAGTTTCTTTAACTGACTGCTTCTGTACCCAATAGTGTGCACTCCATAAATTATACCCAAGGTATACATATTTTAGTTTCATTTTTTGTTTTCCTTCTAGACTGTAAGCAACTTATGTCCCTATTCACTCTTTAACCTCATTGATGAGCAGTGCCAGGCATGCGAAGGCTGGATCAATGTTTGTTCAATGAATGAATGAGTCCAGGAAAAATTTTATATACATTAAGAATGCCTTGAAAATAGTGAAGACTTTTCAGTGTCTAGACAAATATTACTGACTTTCGTGGCGTAGAAGTACAATATCCACCAAACTGTAACATGTAGTAGCAAGTCAATTAATCATCTATTTTTACTATGTAATATATACTTTTATGAGGGTAAGATTGGCTTGAAAAAAGGAAAATTTTATGTAATTGCTCTGTCATTTAATTTCCAGATGAATCTTAACACTTTAAGGACATTGTCTTTCACTCCAGTCTGAGTATGCTGGCTTAGAAATAATTTTCTCAAAGCGTGATTCACAGTTCACTTGCTTAGAATTACCTAAGATCCATGTTAAAATTCAGGCCACAGACTAAGAGACTAATATGATGTATGTAACAGACAATGAACTAGAAAACATAATATAAAGAAAAAGCATAAATCAAGAAGAAAAAAGGGGAAACAACCCAAAACCAATGCTAATAAGAGAAATTCACATTAAAAACTAGAATGAGATATAAGTTCACACATTTATATTTAAAATAAAACATCCAGTGATGTCAAGTGCTGGGGATGATGTGAACTCCTAGGAACAGTTGTACACTTCAGGTAGGAGTGTAAAGCATCACAACCATTTTGGGGAAAAATTTGGCAATGTCTAAAATACTTCAATATGTTCCTATCTTACAATTCAGCATTTCCACTGCTTGACAAATTTTTGCACATGTACACAGGGGATATAAACAAAATATTTGAACTAGTCTTGTTCATAATGACAAATTTTGAAACTCCATTAATAAAAGAATGCATAAACAATTTGAAATATATAAGATTGGACACTCTAAAACAGTTACACACATCAACTAACATCACCCCTGCCAGTGTGCACAAACTTCACAAATATAATGTTAAATAAGCAAATTCAAATTGCAAAAAAGACAGCATATATAAAAATTATGCTGATTCTGTATTCAAAGAAGAAAGTAAAACTACTTTTCAGTGTGTATAAGGTAGAAAGTCAAATTAATTTTAAATCTTTTTTTTTCTTTTATTTCAGCATATTATGGGGATACAGATTGTTTAGGTTACGTATGTTGCCCTTGGTCCCCCCCCAAGTCCGAGTTTCAAATATGTCCATCCTTCGGGTGGTGCGCATTGCACTCCTTGTGTATACAAATACCCATCCCCTCCACCCCCCCCACCCCCCACCCCCCCAACCCCCGACACACTCCAACCCCCCACTGGCCGCGCCCCCAACCAAGGGCAACACACGTAACCTAAACATCTGTACCCCCATAATATGCTGAAATAAAAAAAAAAAGAACCTAATCCTCATATAGATTTCAGACTCTTTCTCTTTTTAATGCAATTTGAAGATTTTCTTGTAATTTAATTTATATGTATCTCTTTGATTCATGAAGGATTTTAGGAGACATTACAACTGATCCCACAGAAATACAAAGGATCATTATGGATTACTATGAACTATTATAGGCCAACAAAATTTATATGAATTGTTTGTATCCATTGCCAATTTTTCTACTGGATCAAAGGGGCTTTGCCTTAGTTATTTATAAGAACACTTTAAGTAAATATTAATGGAATTATATATTTTTCATTATGTCACTTTTGTAATGGAATTTGTTGTTTCCTATTTAATTATTTTCTCTCTGTAATAGTTTGTCCTTCCAATTTCTGTTTTGACTTTCTTTCTTCCCAAGGATAGTATCTAGATGCATATGTGGTGGGGGATGTGGGATGTGGGGAAGGTAGTTTACACACAATTTTGTGATAATGAATAAAGATCCTTGGATCCTGTATTCAGAACCCTAGTTGAGGCTTCTCTATGTATTGATCTCTTTTCCAACTGAATCTATTGGTAATGAAATGGACCTTACCTATTTTAGCACAGATGAGGTCCATTGCTGCTGACCACCAGTTTTGCCATTTTGTTTTACATGGAAGTGATAGGCTTTCAACTTTCTTCTTCTCTCTACCTGGGATAGTCCCTATATCACATCTTTTCTTCTCCAGGAATAATAATCCTCTACTTCCAAGGTCAGGCTTAAGGGCAAGTAAACCACAAGAGGTTCATCAAGAGATATGTCCCAAATATTCTTTTCATTTTCTGTATATAATTTCTGGCACTTTTCTCAACTTTTAATTCTTCAAGGTAAATAAATTCATCTGAGTTAGGAAACCTAAGCAAAGTCTTGGTGAGAGTTGGTAGTATTTAGGATAGAGTTCATTGTAGCAATGACAATAAGTGGATATAACATGAGATACTTAGAGATTGAATACTTGTAATATGATAATTACTTAGAAGATGAGGATGATGATTGTGTGGGAGGGAGATAGGATTAAGATAGCTTCAAGTTTTCTGGATTGAGATACTGATTATGTTGTACTCCCATTTTTTAAGTTGGAAAACTTTGCAGGAGAAATGGGTTTGAGGCTAGAGAAAGACAAATGGAGTAGTTTGGAACATGTCAAGTTTGATGCCCCTGTAGGATTTATAAGTGAAGACCACAGGCATAGGATAACTAATTCTAAGACTGAGCAAAGAGTTATATCTTAAAAATCATAAAAATTCAGAATCTTCAACATAGCAGTTACAGTTAAAGCCATGGCATCTGTGGATATCACACAGATAGAGTTTGTCCACCACAAAAGCCTCAAGCATGGGTGCATGTATAGATTTCCAACATTCAAGGGATAAATAAAAAAAAAAAAATAAGTGACTACTGAGGTTGAATAAAAAGAGTTGTCTATCATGTCATGAAATACAAGAGTTTGAGAAGAAGGATTCCACGGTTTCAGTGAAGTCTCACAAGAATGAGTCATCCAATAGATTAGACAGGGGTAAGAATGTCATTGCGTAATGTTGCAGGAGACTGGGCTTCCTTTCTTGGGTTTGCCTTTTATGAGGGTTAGAGGAGGGTCTATCTTCTTTTCATGAGACACATCTGACATAGTAAGTTTTTTTTTTTTTTTTATTTCGACATCTTACGAGAGTAGAAATGTTTAGGTTACATATATTACCTTCGCCCTACCCAAGGCCAGAGGTTCGACCATGTCCATCCCCCAGATGGTGCACGCCACACCCATTAGCTGTGAATATACCTATCTCCTCCTCCAACGTCCCAAGTGCCTGACACCCAAAGAATGTTACTACTTATGTGTGCACATAAATATTGATTGGTTAATACCAAATTGATGGTGAGTACATGTGGTGCTTGTTTTCCGATTCTCGTGATACTTCACTTAGTAGAATGATCTCCATCTCTATCCAGGATAATACAAGAGGTGCTAGATCACCATTGTTTTTGTGGCTGAGTAGAACTCCATGGTATACATATACCACATTTTTTTAATCCACTCATGTATTGATGGGCATTTGGATTGTTTCCACATCTTTGCAATTGTGAATTGTGCTGCTATAAACATTCGGGTTCAGGTGTCTTTCTTATACAGTATCATTTGGTCTTTTGGGTAGATGCCCAGTAATGGGATTGCTGGATCGAATGGTACTTGTACTTGTATCTCTTTAAGATATCTCCGTATTGCTTTCCACAGAGGTTGCACTAGTTTGCAGTCCCACGAGCAGTGTATGAGTGTTCCTATCTCTCCACATCCATGCCAGCATTTATTGATTAGGGACTTTTTGATAAAGGCCAGCCTCACTGAAGATAAGTGATATCTCATTGTGGTTTTAATTTGCATTTCCCTGATGATTAGAGATGTTCAGCATTTTTTATATATTTTTTGGCCATTATTCTGTCTTCTTTTGAAACATTTCTGTTCGTGTCCTTTGCCCACTTTTTGATAGGG
>CAUYRB010038831.1:0-14776 GCA_963574695.1 Propithecus perrieri | reverse complement strand
CGCACCCGGGCCCCAAAGTTGCACCCCCCCCCCCCCCCCCCCCCCCCCCGCTTACTTCCCAACCGTTTCTCAAAGGCAGAGGCAGCCTCCCACGGAGGCCATGCACCTCAGCTGAAGCAAAAGCAGAAAACGCCGCAGATGGGAACGGTCTGAGGGACAGAGTCTCCACACCGGCCCAGGCGACATTATGAAATGTTGGCAACTTGGCAGATGTGGTCTGTCGCAAGGGCAACTGCCGCTTCCTCTCCCAGCGGTCGGGGGCTCCTCTCTCCCAGCAACCCCAGCACGCCGCCTTCTTTATGGTGACCACATTCCTTTGTCACGGAATTTCCATAAGAATGTGCAGTGTACATTCCTTAAGGTAAACGCCCTAAATTTCTTGTTGAAATCAACATTTACAGGCTAACTATCAATAACAAAAGTTACGATGTTCAAGTTTAAGTACACAAGGATTTTATAACAGCATTGTTAAGCGCTTCCTGCAATAAATCAGACACAGCGATCGTTTCGTTCAATACTCATCTCGCTTAGGGAGAGAGGAATAATTGCTCTTTCCTCTGCAGATGAGAAGACCGAGGCTCGGGCTGAAGTGACTCGCCAAGGACTCACCACTGGAAAGAAGTGCCCCGTGATTCTACCCAGGCCATCTGTTAAGGGAAACTGGCCCTCAACTGCCCTGTTGTGCGGCTGTGCTGGGTATGTAGAGACCGTTTTACTTTTACAAGCAAGGTGGACAAAACAGTCCAGAAATAGTCCTTTATGCCTCTCTGGGGGACTTCCTGCCCTGTTACCATTTGGTCCAGGTCCCTACGCCCTTCCTTGTTTTGACTCACTCCATCTTCCAAAGCTGTTCAATGTAGGATGATCTTCCTCCAAAAAACTCCGAGAAGTTATTTTTTCATCAACCTGAAACTCCAGGGAACCTGAGGGAAAAATCCTGAGGATACCAGAACAAACCAAGCAGCTAACACAGAGCCAGGAGGCGCAGGGAGACCACGCTGATAAACAAGCCTTTGGTGTTTGCAGGGGGCGCTGCCGCAGGAGGAGCATCGGGTGTCCACCCCCTGGCTCTAAGAACCAGGGCTCATGCAGTGGATGCGAGTGGGGGCGCCATTGCAAGACACTTGGGAACAACCATACTCAGGGGCAAGAAGAAACCCAGATATGTCCTAGAGACAAAGACTCCGCCCTCTTCCTGAGACCCTCGGTGCAGCTGGGCTCGGGATCACGTGACCGAGTTCTCGCGGATCCCAGCCCTGTCCCTGGGAAACGTCCCTTCAGCTCGGGCTTCGCCACTCTCGACCTCTTGGGGACCACATGGTCCAGATGGTATAGCTACAGGAAGAAGAAGGCAGCCCTACTTGTATTGGAATTTGCATGAGCAAAATAAATACTGATTATGTAAGCCACCGAGATTTCTGGATGAGTTTGTTACAGGAGCATAACCTAATCTATACCCACTACATGCTGGTATTCTCTTAGCAACACAGATTTCAGTCCTGACTTGAAACTATCGTGCAAACTAATTACCTGGAAGGTTATTGAAAAATATAGAGTCCTGGGATCTACTCCCTAAAATCCTGATGGGTTTCTTGGGGCGTGGGAATGAGGGAATGGGTCGTGTTTGAGGCAGGTAACCTAGAGCCTGATGTGTCGGTACAAAAGGGAATGAAAAATGTCTAAAGAAGTTGCAGGATTTTTGTGATGGTTTGGAGGAGGCATTGGGGGGGGAAAAAAGCCAGAGATGACCCAAGGCTTCCAGCTTGAGAACCTGAAAAAAAATAATAGTAATAATAATGCGATTGTGGGAACCTGCCGTGTTCATTTTCAGAGAAAGGTGAGTTTGGTCTCGGGACGCCACAGATGCCAGGGGTGCAGCCTGAGGTGTGTCCCTACAGCTAACAGTGCAGACTGGCTGTGGGTCGAGCCAGGTCTGCAGTGAGGGGCTGGGCTGCGGCTCCTCCAGGGTGTCTCTGAGCTCCCCCAGCAGTGAGCACAGGGGAAAGGGGTAGGAGGTGAAAACCCCCTGCATGGCGCGTTGACTGCAGCCAGAACTCGGAGAAGGTACCAGAAAAGGAGCAGGAACAAGAGTATTTGGAGGGCAGCTGTGCCAGTGGTTACAGAAAGCGGCCGCAGGGTAGGGGAGGGGCATGTAGAGCCCCCTCCCCGCAGCTTTGGTCCAGCCCTCCCTGCTCTTTCTCCCCTGCTAACCTCATCTGCCTGTGCCCAGCCCCTGCCCTCAGTACCTGCTCCTTGCCTCCCCTCTCCCCAGCCAAAGCCCAGAACGAGCCCCCTCCCTTCCCTTACGGCTGGATAGTCCTAATGGTGTCTTCTTGGGGCTGACAAGGGTCTAGGACTATCTCGGGTGATTAACTCCTGTCTTTCCTGGTAGACGGGGGAGGGAGACACCTTTATAAATTTATATCCTGCTTTTTGGCAAGTAGGGTCAGGGCAGAGAGCTTTTCTTGTATCTGCTTCTTCTCAACTGCCTTCGGCTCGCAATAATCCTTATGCCAAAATGGCGTAATTGGGAGTGGCATATTTTGCGACCCTACCCTGGGAAGGGTGTGCTCCTGGGCAGGGCAGCTCTCTGCAGCTGCAGCCACCGGAAGGAACGGAGCGCCAAGGGCTGTCTGCTGACCTCACCCTGGCGCATCTCCGGCCCACTATTCGTCCCCTCCCTTTGTTGCCCAGGTGCTTTGAATTCTAGGATGTCAGCCCATAAAGAGGGAAGCTAATACTTTGTCCTGTTCCCAGAAAGTCACCAGATTTGCCTCCATTCCTGGGGTATGTGACCAATAACTGTGCTGGTCCAGTTCTGGCAAGCACACCCCCCCACCCCGCTTCTCAGAGGGCTTCTGTCTTTATCCGGGGCTAGCTGTGCTCCCCCCGGCAGCTCCCAGCTTACTCTCATGGTACCAGGCATGGATAACGGAATTGTCCAAGTTTGTAACCAAGTCCCAGGTGGCATGGTCTGGGGAGATGAAGCTGCTCGCTCAGTGGGGATGGGTATATGAGAGAGAGGGAGGTAACTTTCCCTCTTCCAAGCCCGAGCCCCAGGAGGGCTGAGCTGAACTAGGATTGACAAGCTCTCAGGTCATGTCTGAACTTGCACAGATGGAATTTTAAGGACGTGAAACACTGAAGCACTTGTGCCCAAAAGCTAGCTTCAGCAACAGATTTCTGCTGGCCCCATGCGGGCAACGGGAAGACGTGAGCTGATGCCTCGACGGGATGATGTCTGTCTATTCTTGTACCTGGGGAAATATGGCTCATTAGAAAGTACCTATGGAAACTTCTTCATGCTGACAGGTGACATGGGGTAAGGGAGAGAAGCCTAAGGAACTTTGAACTTGGTTCCTCTCAGCCCATCCAAACGCAAGAGAGAGGCTCTTATTTCCTCCACTGTGACCCTCTGCAGGCATCCAGGACCCCACTCTCCATCTGGGAAAATGGGAGGAGAGATTCTACATGTGGGTTAAGTCAAATGAAGACTAAAAAGACTCAGAGCCTTTGTGACATGTGACATTCCTTCTGGACTGATGTCAAAATGAGTTGTGACCACTGTCAAATTGAAGTCCTCACCAGAAGCCAGTGCTAAGTGTGATCACGTTGTTCCACTACACAGGCGGCTGGCAAGTGCTTCTTAGTTCCCACAGGGATGCTGGTAACTGATGATGCTGGCTTCAGGAGGAAGCTGGCGATCTTCCAGTTTTGATGTGGCACTCCTATGCTTGGGGTCCACTATGGTCCCATGCTCTCCCTACAAACCCTACAAAGTTCTCTCCCTTTCCACTTCTCTGTCCAGGAAGTTTTTTTCCAGTAGAAGGAAGGGGAGGAAAGCTTTGTTCTCATATTATTTGTGTTCTCCCAAATCTATCATATTGCCTAAGGTGCACAGGGTGTTTTCCACTTTATTTTTTATGTGATTCTAAGAGCCTACTCATGTAAAACCTGAAAGCCAAGGGAAAGAACTTCCTTGTTTCCCTCTGGCTGCTGCCTCACTTTTTCCCTGTGGTGGAGAGTAGAGGATGCCCTGGCTGTTTCTCCAGTCAGGTAGCAATGGGGAAGAGGCCCATGGAGACAGAGACTCTCAGGGGAAGGACACAGGAGTTAACATTTGAAAACAGAATCCCATCACTTTGCAAATGTCTCTGAGTCAATCATTTTCATGCACCTGTCTGCATAGTCCTCAAATTAATGGTCATTCCAGGCCAGTCAAGGCTTCCCTAGCCTGATGAGAGCCTCCAAGAAGGGCTGACACCCATTCAGTCACCAAGGTGACCCACTGACATCCTGAGGGTTCTCCAACAGGGAGTCTTCTGCCCCAGGTATGAGTGGATGAGGGTCACCATGCTGGCCTTGCTGTCACATCAGAAAGGAGTAGCTCCAGGAGGGAGCTGACCCAAGGGGATCTGGGCCTAGTCTCAGACCCTGCAGTGAGATCACAGATGTTCTTTCTTTCTCCCCTCAGCTGAACACTATTGAATCTCTTCTCTTTAGCATTAAATAACAATAATAATAAATAAAATCCAAACCATTCTCAGTGGAAAGTGCACAGCCTAAGCTAAATTCAAATCCTAACTCTGCTCCCAACTTAACCTTGGTTAGCTTGCTGTAACTTTCTAAATCTGTCTTCTGCAAAACAGGGCTGCTGCTCTCTGCTACTGGGAGTCAATTCAAACAGCGAATGCAGCACTGGCTCCTTTCCCCACGCATATGGGAGAGGACACATGGGTTGTTCTGTCAGACCAATGACTCTTAAATTAACCACTCACCAACTGCTGCCCCACTTTACAATCGAACAATGCCATCCACCCACGCCGTCAACCTTATGAGGGCAAACTCAAACCACAGCATAGCTCACAAACCAAGAAATAGCTCCTGATTCCTTTTCCAAGCTTAAAAAAATTGCAGGCTTGCTTCCCCCCTCCGGCATGTCCCCAGACAGTGCACAATACAGCGGCTCTCGGTTGCCTGCCTCCCACTCCTCTGCGCCTCCAAGCACAGCCCCTGCTTCTTCCCCGCTCTTTGTTTAAGCTGTTTCCCATTTTCTCTAAATTGTAGCATGCAATATATGGGGAGCAAAGACTGTGCTCTGCTGTGCCACGCTAAGGGCCCAGAACATTGTAGAGAACTTCTTAAATTACAAAACTCAGAGTGATCCAGGAAAAAAGTACCAGAAATCCTGGCTCTATGGGAATATTTATGCATTTACCTTTCTCCAGGCTTCTCTCTTATCCTGATGCACTTTCAAAAGGCAGACACACAGGCCAGTGTATACAAGTACTTACTGGCAGAGGAAGACTCTGTCACCAGGTGATTCCTCTAAGTCTCCTGCTAAGTAATTCCAGGAACTTTGTTATATCATCTCCCACTGACTGTCACCAGATTACCTCATGGGATTGGAGCCTTTAAGCCCTATGAGGGCAGGCAGAGCATCTCGCCCATCGTCGCATCCCACTTTCATTGCACCGTGCCTGGCACACAGTGAGCACACGGAACACTGTGGCTGCATTGAACAAGCTGTAATACAACTTGCCACGGTGCACTGTGCTTACAGTGTTCACATATGGACAGAGTGGCTAAGCACAGTTGGTAGAAATACTGTTATTGCTCTCCAGCTGGGAGCAGCTTTAAGTGGCCCAACTTGAGAAGTGATTTTGTACTCTTGCTTTTGAAAGTAGAGGGAATGTCTCCAAGAAAAAAGGGGGAAAGAGAAATAACAGATGGTAATAAATATGGGAGAGTTGCATATCCATGGGGAGGACATTGTGTAGGTAGTTTGAGGGTCAAGTTAAATGTCCCTGCCTGAGACTTCTTTGGAATATCAAAATTGGTCCACTCCTGGAAAAATGAAGCCTGAATATTTCGTATGCCACAGATGCTGAACCAGGCCAGGCACCGTGGGGCGTACCTGTAGTCCCAGATACTTGGGAGGCTGCGGAGGGAGAATCACTTGAGGCCAGGAGTTTGAGGCCACACAGAGTGAGCTATGATCACATCTGTGAATAGCCACTGCACTCCAGTATGGGCAACATAGAAAAACCCTATCTCTAAAAGGAAAAAAAAAGATGTTGAACTAGACCTTCCAATTCCAAAGTTCAATGATTTTGATTCCCCAGGACGGTTTCCTAGTGTTTAGCGCCAGGGTGTTAATTTGCTCAGGCTACCATAACAAAGTACCAGAAACTGGCGGCTTAAACAACAGACATTTACCTCCTCACCATCTTGAGGTTAGCAGTCCAAGATCTAGGTGTTGGTGGGGTTAGTTTCTTCTGAGGCTTCTCTCCTTGGCTTGTAGGTGGCCATTTTCTTTCTGTATCTTCACATGGTCCTCTCCTATGCATGTTTGTGTCCAAATTTCCTCTTCTTATAGAGACAGCAGGATATTGGACTACAGCCCACCCTAGATGACATCATTTTAACTTAATTACCTCTTTAAAGACACTATGTCCAAATACAGTCACATTCTACAGTACTGGTGGTAAGGACTTCAACATATAAGTTTCGAGGGGACACAATTCAGCCAATAACAATTAGTGTCACCATGAATAATTATGAGCTACTGTATGTGTTCCCACAAAATCCTAGCAACCAACCTCTGCCAAAAATGAGCCCTTGGGCTGGGCGCGGTGGCTCACGCCTGTAATCCTAGCACTCTGGGAGGCCAAGGCGGGAGGATCGATTGAGGTCAGGAGTTCGAGACCAGTCTGAGCAAGAGTGAGACCCCGTCTCTACTAAAAATAGAAAGAAATTAGCCGGACAACTAAAAATACGTAGAAAAAATTAACCGGGCATGGTGGCACATGCCTGTAGTCCCAGCTACTCAGGAGGCTGGGGCAGTAGGATCGCTTGAGCCCAGGAGTCTGAGGTTGCTGTGAGCTAGGCTGACACCACAGCACTCTAGCCCAGGCAACAGAGTGAGACTCTGTCTCAAAAAAAAAAAAAAAAAAAAATGAGCTTGGCTCATTTCTTGGCTACCACCAGAAATCCCAGTTTTAATAAATTAATATAACTTGATTAGGATATCATGATAATATAAATAATAATTCATTCATTTAAGAATAGAATATTACCCAGACATACCTTACTAATATGCTGACAGTGGAGATCAAATTTCTACCACCTAGAAAATTAATATATTGATTGGATTTATGGACACTCTATTCTAGTAGTAAAGAGAACACTGATAGCCCATGGTGTGATCTGACAATAAAGATACACAAAATATCTCCATGGAATGCTCCTAATCAGCCACTTACACAAAGCAAGGACGGTTGACTGTGCATATGATACTTTTGAACATTTTTGGAAATCATGAATTTAATAAGATTGGCTGGTTGCTACTAATGTTGTGAGACAACGTGGCAAAAGAAAATTATGCACTTAGAAATTCAAATTGTCAGCTAAAGAGCCACATAAATGACTCAAGCTTCTATGTGTGCCCTGAAGGAGATCAACAGTAGAAAATCAAATAACTTGATTATTAATAATCAAGTAAATGCTAATCAAAACCACTGTGAGATACTACCGCACACCTGTTAGGATGATTATTATTTTTTAAAAAAAGTCAAAAGATTAAAATGTTGGCAAGGATGTGGAGAAAAGGGACCCCTTGTACACTGTTGATGAGAATGTAGATTGGTGTAGCTACCATGGAAAACAGTATGGAGGTTTCTAAAGAAATCAAAAATAGAATTATCATATGACCAGTAATCCTTCCTCTGGGCATGTACTCAAAGGAAATGAGATCACTCTCTCATAAAGATATCTGTACTTACGTGTTCACTGCAGCATTATTCACAACAGCCAAGATGTGCAATCAACTTAAGTGTCCATCGACAGATGAATGGATAAAGAAACTGTGGCATATATACACACATGGCATATTAAGTACCTTACAAAAGAAGGAGATCCTGCCATTTGCCAACATGGAGGAACCTGCCGGACATTATGCTAAGTGAAGTAAGCCAGACACAGGAAAAAAATCACATGATCTCACTTACATGTGGAATCTAAAATAAAAAGTCAAATATGCATGTAGAGATAGAGAATAAAACAGCGCTTACTGGGGTGGGAGAGGAAATGGAAAGATGTAGGTCAAAGGATACAAAGTAGCAGATATGTAGGATGAACAGGACTAGAAATCTAATGTACAACATGAAGACCATAGATAATAAAACTGCACTGTATTTGAGATTCCTGTTAAATGAGTAGATTTTTAGTAGTTCTTGCCACAAAAAAAGATAGCTATGTGAGATGATGGATATGTTCATTTGCTTCACTATATAACCATTTTACAATCTATATGTATCTCATAATATCATGATGTATACCTTAAGTAAACACAGTAAAATTTATTTTAAAAACGAAAAAAAAGGTTATGAGGGCTCTACCCCCAAGACTGGATTAGTGCTCTTATAAAAGAGGTTGAAGGAAGCCCCCTACTGCCTTTTACCCTCTGACTTCCACCACGTGAGGACACTGCACGCACCCTTTCTGCCACGTGAGGGCATGGCCCACAGGTACCACCTTGGAAGCAGAGGCAGCAGCCCTTATCAGACACTAAAGCTGCCAGCACCTTGATCTTAGACTTCCCATCTCCAAAACCATGAAAAATAAATTGCTGTATTTATAAATTACCCAGACTACGATATTTTGTTGCAGCAGCAGGAATTGACTTACACAGATGTTAAAGGCCATTCTGCTAAGGTCTCAGACAGAAATGAGGAACATATTATTGGAAACTGGAGGAAAGGTGATTGATCCTTGTTGTAAAGTAGAAATGAACTTGGCCGAATTGTATTTGTGTCGTACTGTTTTGTGGAAGGTAGAACTTGTGAGCAATGAAATTCAATATTTAGCTGAGGAGATTTCTAAGCAAATTGTTGAAGGAGCAGTTTGGTTCCTCTCGACTGCTTATAGTAAAACTCAAAAAGAGAAATGAACCGAAAAAGGAATTGTTAAGAAAAAAGAAACCAGAACGTAAAAGATTTGGAAAATTACCAGCCTGTCCATATTGTAAAATATGAAACAGCATGTTCAGAAGAGAATACGAATGGTGTGGCCAGACCTTAAAAGGAAATTGTGGGAATATACTAGCAGAAACACTGCCAGTTTGACTGAAGGAGACATAGGTAGGACAAAATGAAGAAAAACTATTAGATTTCTTAGATCGTATGGGGCTGCACCACAGAGCTGTTTGGTTGTGAACATGCACCATTCTGCAGGACAAGGAAAGAATGGCCTTGAAAGCAACTCAGAAATCATTAGGGGGCCTCCTCAGATTCAAAGGGGGAGGGCACATCGCCTCAGTTTCAGCAAGCCAGACAGCAGTCTCCCAGACCCTTGGAAATGAGGCCACACAGAACCTTGGGGGCCTGACCCCTGCCCAGCAGAGACAACGAGGTAGAACTTCTACCCTAGTGAGCCTGGAGGGCAGAGAATCAAACCAAAAGTCTTAAGATCAAATGACATTTGACTTGCTTGGCACCCATCACTCCTTTTTTCTCTTCTACTTCTCCCTTTGGAAGTGGGAATATCTATCCTATGCCTGTCCTACCATTGTATTTTGGGAGCACATAACTTGTCTGATTTCACAGGTTCACAGGTACAGTGGAATTTTGCCTCAGGATGAATTTATACACATCTGATCTAGAAGAGACGTTAGACTTTAGAATTGATGCTGGAATGAGTTAAGACTTTTGAAGCCGTTGGGATGGAGTGAATGTATTTGGCACGTAAGAACATAAGTTTTGGGGGGCCAGGGATGGAATGTTATGGAATGAATGTTTGTATTTCCCTAAAATTCATGTACTGAAAACTTAACCCACATTGTGATGGTATTGGGAGGTGGGATCTTCAGGAGGTAATTAGGTTTAGTTGAAGTCATGAAAGTGGAGCCCCGATGATGGGATTAGTATCTTCATAACAAGATGAAGAGGGACCAGAATTCTCTCTACTGTTTGAGGACACAGCAAGAAGGCAGTCAAGTGCAAGCCAGAAATTGAGCCCTCATTGGGGAACCAAGTCAGACAGCACCTTGATCTTGGACTTCCCAGCCTCCAGAACCATGAGAAATAGTGTGTCTGGTTAAACCACTCAGTGTATGGTATTTTGAAATGGCAGCCTTAGCTGAATAATGCAATGTATAAACAGTAAAATCAGGGAATCTAACCAGATTACAGGTGTGGTGACTCACACCTGTAATCTTAGCACTCTGGGAGGCCCAAGCAGGAGGATTGCTTGAGGTTAGGAGTTCCAGACCAGCCTGAGAAAGAGCTGGTCTCTACCAAAAACAGAAAAAATTAGCCTGGCATGTTGTGCGCCTATAGTCCCAGTTACTCAGGAGACTGAGGCAGGAGGATCACTTAAGCCCAGGAGTTTTTTTTGTTTTTTTTTTAATTTCAGGATATTATGGGGGTAGAAACATTTTGGTTACAAGTTATAACTTTGCCTCACCCAAGCCAGGATTAGAGGAGTGCCCTTCCCCCAGGAGTTTGAGGTAGCAGTGAGCTGTGATAAGGACTCTACACTCTACCAAGGGACAGAGCAAGATTCTATCTCAAACAAAAAAAAAAGGTCAGGGAATCTTTACCAACAATCAGCATATCTATAAACCATTTAAGCAATTTTCTTTCCATTTTATTGGTTTCTTTATTTAACAATTTGTTTGTATTTCCTTGAGGGTTATGTGATAGCTAGCCTCAAGGCCAGCAGCACATTTATGGATATTTGCACTATAACTCATGCATTGATTGTGAGATTCAAATTAGCTCAAGCTTAAGAAGCAAAGCCATTTACATTCTTCTCACAATAGATCTTTTCTTTTTTTAAATTTAATTAAGCCTTTATGGTATTTTTATTTTGTGGAATTAAAAAATCTGTCTTTATAAGAAAGCCCAATATGATAGAAACCCTAACGGGGTTCCAGGTCATCTCTTATTGTTGAAAATCTATTTCAATAAATTTTCAGTATTGGGTTAATTATTTAAGTAACTAGGAAATGCTTCAAGGAAAATCTGTTTTTTGGTTTGTGCTATTGTTTTTCAATGTTGGAAATGTAATAAGTTAGCCCAATGCCATTTCAATGTACACATCAATCTTTGCTGTAATCGCAAAGCCTTTTGGGAGTTCATCTTTGTGATTTCTTCAAGAAACAAAAAAAATCTCAGTGTGATAGATCAAATTGTTTTCCCTATAGCATATGACCAGGAAAAGAGACAAATGCCCATTTGTCTCAAGAAGTTTACAAAAAGAAAGTCCGAAGTAATTATACCAACAGGTGCTCTTTCTCTTGGTTTTAGTTTCTATGATCATAAGCATTTTAATCACCTCTGGGCCTTCACAGGAAAGGCCACCAGAGCTAAGTAAGCAAGACATCTATCACATTGTGTTTCAAGTTTCAGAATCCTTGTTTAACAATGGCTGAAAGCTGTCAGCTTCCCTGATGAAACATCAGAATGATGAACAACCCAGGCATGGCAGGAAAGCCTTCATTGCAGGGGGTAGGGGAATCTGTGGAGGAAGAAGGAGGAAAGCAAAGCCACCTGTCTCCCAGAAGCAAGTTATTGACATGTAGGAGACAATGATGGAAGTATCCAGGGTAGTTTTACCACAACTAAAATTTATTAATTCATTCAAAAATAATAATTAAAATCTATCAATACCAGACATTGTTATGGGCTCTGGAAATACTGTGATAAGACAGGAGGAAGATATGACAAACTGAGGTAACTTCCATTCACATAAACTATGTTATCTTTCAGTTTCGGTGTGAGTTGCAAAAATTAAGAAAAACATCCTGGTCCAAAAATCAGTCTGCAGTGATCATTTATATTCATTCATTCAAAAAAAATATTTTAAGTGCCAACTCTATTAGAACTTTGGGGTTGTTTTTAAAATTAAAAACTCATTTCTTAAAATCCAGATGCTTCTAAATTAAGTGTTTTTAAAACTTACTGTGACCTTTTTATGTATTTCCTTAAGGAAAGGACAATTTTATCTTTATCACTGATTCCTATAACCATGACTGCTGGGCCAATGGCATTTAAAATTTTTTGGTTTCTTGATAATTTTCAAAAGATTTAACCAATTTTGATGACATTTATTGTACTACCAAATCATGTCAAGATTTGTATTATTCCTCCTTCCTATTGAAACTAATTATTATTTAACAGAGGGCAACATTTTGGGAATGGACAAATCTTGTATACACAGACAGTACCTTCACCCATATGTTTTGAAAGTGTATTTATTTTTTGATGAGGATTTTTCAACAGATTCCAATATTTGATTGGTTTTAGTTACTTGTAATGGCTATGAGAAATTTTAATATTTATGACTTCACTGATCAAAGTCTCTAGTTCATGGAAATGCCAGTTCCTTCCTTAAACCCAGACTGAGTTCCTATAGTACCTACTTTTATTTAAAACAATTTAATAGAGAAATAACTGGTAAAAAAAAAATGGACACATTTATAGTATAGGGTTTGACATGTGTACATCTGTGAAACTATCACTGTAATCAAATAATGAGCTCATTCATTCAGATTCCCTGATTTTACTGGGATTTTACTGAAGTCTCAGCATAGTGAGACCCCATCTCTAAAAAAAGAGAAAAATTAGCTGGCTTGGTGGTACATTCCTGTAGTCCCAGCTACTCAGGAAGTTGAGGTTGGAGAGTGGCTTGAGCCCAGGAGTTTGAGGCTGCAATGAGCTATGATCACACCATTGCACTCCAGAGTGAAACTCTAAAAACACAAAAACAAAAAAGAGCACTTAAGGGTAAATCTTACAAAAGAAAAATCAGACTGAAAAACTACAAAACATTACTGAGAAAAATTAAAGAAGATAAATAAATAGAAAGACATACCATGTTAATGGACTAGAAAGCTCGATATTGTTAAGATGTCAGTTCTCTCCAAACTGATCTATAGATTCAATGCAATCCTAAACAAAATCCCATCAGACTTTCTTCTAGAAACTGACAAGCTGATTCTAAAATTCATATGGAAATGCAAATGGCCTATAATAGTTAAAATAATCTTGTAAAAGAAGAACAAAGTTGGAGGACTTTCACTACTTGACTTCAAGACTTCGTGCTAAGCTATAGTAATCAAGACAGCATGGCACTGTTGTCTAGATGAACAAATAGATCAATGAAACAGAATAAAAAGTCCAGGAAAAGCCTATCACATATATGGGCATATTCAAAAATTAACTAACAGTGGGTCATAGACCTAAATGTAAAACCTAAAACCATAAAACTTCTAGAGGAAACCATAGGAGAAATATCTGTGTTATCTTGAGTAAGACAAAGCTTTCTTACAAACAATACCAACAACATGATCTACAAAAGAAAAAAACATACAAATTAGACTTCATCAAAATTAAAACTTCTGTTCTTAGGAAAACAGTGTTAAGAGAATAAAAAGATAAGCCATGAGTTGAAAGAAAATAAGTACATATTACACATTGACAAAGGACTTGTGTTCATCATATAAAAAAAATTCTTAAAACTGAATAAGAAGAAAACAAAAATTCAATGAAAAATAGTCAAAGATTTGAAAAGTACTTCATCAAAGAAAATTTACAGATGGCACTATTTCCTCTACTCCTTCTGGGTGGCCCTTCCCCAACCTCAGTCTCCTCAAACATCTGTACTGGTTAGTCCTGAACTGAATATTACAGATTCCCGAAGCTCTCCCTGCACAACTCTTCCCTCTCTGATTCTCTGCCCTGCGGAATCCAGCAGTCTTTGCTTCCCAGCCTTACAGCTCTGTCTTCCCAACTCAAGAAGACCCCTAGATTCTTCCCGGGTTCCGTCTCTCTGCACTGGAGACTAGAAACTTCCCACACAGTAACTGTGGCAATCGCGGGCTCCCTTCATTTGTTTTCCATCTCTAGGATCGTTGTGCTTACTACCTGATGCCCTATGCATTAGAGCCATGTTTTAAACATTTTTTATCTGATCTTTTTGTTATTTCAAGCAGGAGAGTAAGTCCAGTTCCTGTTGTTCCATCTTGACCAGAAGCGAAATCTCTCAATCTTCTTTGTAATCTTCTCTAGAACACAGAGCCTCAGATGCCAAGTAAATCAGATGTCTTTTTTTTATTTTGAAATTCCAAATGATTATAACATATAATCAACAAATATAAAGTTTAAGATATACTGATACACTTCTGAATCTCCAAACGTGCTCTTAAAATTCTCTTTCTTTTACTCTTATGAAGCGTGTATTTCAAATTTGGAAGCATTGTTTTGTCCATAGTACCAGCCTGATTATTTCCCTCATGAAGGAGTAAACTCTATTGGACTAAAAAGCAAGAGGTTTTTTTCTACTTTATTTTGTTAGTGAATTGAGTAATTTAAAAAATTAAATTTAACTTAAATCCAAACACACAAAGAAAGCAGTAACAATACCTCCCGGAGTTACAAATACTTTCAGTTCTGTCTTATCTTGATGTTTGAAAACGTGTGAGCTTAATAGCTTTTTTTTTTTTTTTTTTTGGAGACAGAGTCACACTCTTTTGCCCTGGCTAGAGTGAGTGCCGTGGCGTCAGCCTAGCTCACAGCAACCTCACACTCCTGGGCTCAAGCGATCCTCCTGCCTCAGTCTCCCAAGTAGCTGGGACTACAGGCATGCGCCACCATGCCCGGCTAATTTTTTCTATGTATTTTTAGTTGTCCAATTAATTTCTTTCTATTTTTAGTAGAGACGGGGTCTCGCTCTTGCTCAGGCTGGTCTCGAACTCATGAGCTCAAACAATCCG
>CAUYRB010038830.1:0-23432 GCA_963574695.1 Propithecus perrieri | reverse complement strand
TCTCCTTATTCTCACTCGCTCAACTTCCTTGGACTACTCCCGGCCTTCTCTCCTTCATTTCAAGATCAATCCCAGCCTGTGGGACATCTATTGGCTTTCAAAGGCAGGTCAGTAAGCACTCTCTGTTCAGGGAATGAATGAGTGAAAAAGAGATTAAATAATTCTATAACCTGACACATGCTATCTTCTTTTTTGTTCTTATATTTCAGTTTCCGATCTTTCAATGCTGTTTTTTGGGGAACGCTGCTCTGCGGGCTCCCACTGTGGCTCATGGAGATGTGGACCTCAGGGCTCTAAGGTATTAGTCACATTACGTTGTGAACATCTAAGTCCCAGAGATGAAAGAAACAGCAGCATGATTGCTGTGGAAAATGGCATGAACTTTGTTTTGTTGTTAGCTCTGGGTATATGGAAATAGGAATAATTTTTGTTTGCCAAGCAGACAGCTGGATATTTTCAGATTTCTTTTCTCCTTTTCATCATCCTAAATGTTTAAAGTTATTTCTGGTGCCTCTTCTATCATTCATTTTGAATGCAGTAAGCCTTTCTTTGCAGGTTTGTTGACAGCTTCTCATTGAACTTTTCTGGGAACAAGCATGTTAATGGCATATTTAATGTCGGTATAAGCCATTGATTTGGGTTTGTGATATTTGCTGGAACACTGTGTCCTGAATAAAACATAAAAACACACTAAAATGTAACCTAAGAAACTGAATATTTAAATGGTCATGAATGAGAAAGCACAATCCAATTATTTTTTCCCCTGGAGTATATAGAATGTAGAATTCTAAATCTGGAGAATTAGTACTTGATTTTAAGAAGTGTTATGTTTCAGGAAAATTCCTTTTAAGAACGAATAGAGAATAAAAATAATGACATTTGAAAAGTTGCTTGCTTAAAATTGCTATCAAAGGTGTAATATATCTGATAGTAAAAGTCACTTATTGGCATTTATCATTGAAATGTTGGTCTTTAGAAATAAATTGCTTTAATGGAAATAAATTTGGTATTGCTTCTGTTATAATAAAATTACACTGAAATAATATCTCTGAAAAAAAAAAAAAGCTGCCCCAAATGGCATAATTTAGATCAAATTCACATTTGCTTAGTTCAAAGATTTCTAAGAAATTTAAATTTTACTTAAATTTAGGCCACATTTCTATATTATCAGCAATCGGGATTCTTTTTTTTTTTTTCTTGAGAGATGGAGTCTCTCTCTGTTGCCCAGGCTGGAGTGCAGTGGTACAATCATAGCTCACTGCAACTTCGAATGCTTGGGCTCAGGTGATCCTCCTACCTCAGCCTCCAGACCAGCTGGCACCACCATGCCTGCCCAGCCTGGTCTCGAACTCCTGACCTCAAGTGATCCTCCTACCTCAGCCTCTCAAAGTGCTTGGCTTACTGGCATGAATGACTGTTCCCAGCCAAGATTATTTTTTTTGGTCTTCTTTTTATTATTGTTAATGAGTATCAGGATTTTTTTTTTATTATTTGGCCTTGAACTTCATGCCCTACTTCTATCTTCCTAAATATTGTCATGATCAGCATCATTTATTTATTGGTACCTATCGATGGTGGCAATAAGCTGAGCATCATTAAAAGCACTCTATTCTGGGCATGCATGGTCCGTAGAGCTGGCAGTCTAAGATTCAGTGGCCCCCTGGGGATCAGTTGCCTGGGCTGTGCAATGGGGCAGGTGATCAAAGATGAATAAGATGTCCCTGGACTCAGCCTCGTTAAAAAGGCAGATTCCTGGTCTACTCACAGACCCGGTAGGTCCTCAGGAGAATTTTTTACAATGTCCTCAGGTGATTCTTTTGAATGCTAAAATTTGTGTAAATTCTAGGAACTAATTAAGAAGTAAAGGGCAACTCTTTTTTGGTTGAGGAAAACCAGTCCACATGCATGAGTGAGGGCATGGTTTTTAGTCACTGCAAAAACAGTTCTTGTGCATGAATTTCAAAATTTAAGAGAACAAAGCAGCTTCAGATAATTATATAAATTGGACCTGAGGCATTAAGTGGAGGGATTTGCTTGGTTTCAGGAAACAAATTCAAGGTTTGCCTTTGTAACCATAAATTTTCCCTTTCTGTCTTTCCCCATTCTGCCTCATTCTCTACCTCTCCCTGGGCCCTTTATTTTAAAAACTAAAATTAGCACATTTTATTTATAGGTTAATTTGTAAGAATTAAATAATAAAACTATTTTTATATTTTAAAGAATTTCTTCTTAATTCTGGAAAGAAGTAACTTACTATTTAACCAATATTAGTGAATTTAAACCCAAACTTGTCCACAGAATCTGATTAAGATATTTCTTTAAGGCTTTCCCTGCTTCTTTTAACTTAGAGACAAACTTTCTCAGGGCTTTGCCAGCTTGCCGTCAAAAGCTTTTCTTAGCTTCTGTCAGTGCGCGTTTCAACTAAGAAAGTAATATTTTAAATTGCCTTTCTTCTAGCCAAATTTCTGCTCCTTGTAGCATCTCTTTTCTTTCTTCTTTCTAAGGGAGGGAGAGAGAGGAAGAGAGTAGGATGGGGGGTAGAGAGAGGGAGAGGGAAGAGAAAGTTTCTCAGGACTAAATATATAAACCTCTGGGACTATGGTTTTCTCTCAGCAGAAGGTAATTTACTTTCTTTTAAGGAATGAAAAAGGTGCTATTGTCTATTTCTTATTATGAAAGTAATATATACAAGAAAGAGAAGAAAAATGGAAATTTCCTTTCCTGTAACCTCCCTCCCTTTACTGACAACCAGGGTTTATGTTTCGTGGTATTTCCTTTTCTTGGCATGACGATGCGTGCATACAGACACACACGTTTCTTTGAAAGAAGGACACATTCGTGTACCATCTGGTTATTTGCTTTTCCCCTTAATGTATCAATGACATTCTTTTATATTAATAAATATAAGTCCATAACATTCTTCTTAATGGCTGTATAGTGTTCAGTTAAATCCATGTACTATTAATATAATTTAAACAATTAGCACTTTCTTTTATTCTTTACTTTGCCTCTTTGGACAGAATTTCAAATATTGCTATAACCACATTGTGTGTCTTCTCTGATGATTTGTTTGGCTTAAATTCCCAGCTATGGAATTTGCAGTACATCTTAATAACAAATTTCATACATACCATCAAATTGTCCTTAACTTTCTTCTACTTTTCACTCAGGACAGCCAGTTTATCTTTAGAATTGTTCATTATTCCTCTTCCATTAACTTTCAGCTAGATGCTGTTAACTATTAATAGATTCAACTGGAAATTTACATACACCTTGTAGCAACTTCCCTAAGGATCTGAGATCTTGAGGAGTCTCCTTGGGGAGAAAAATGGTCATTAACAGTTTCCAGAAAAAGGACAGCACAAATCTCTTTAAGCAGAAGATATTTCAAGTTGTTTCATCATAATATTACATTTACACATTAGAGTAATGGTAATGCAGTGGTTTCATTGGAGTATTGCATTTGCACATTAGAGTAAATGTGGAATGGCAAAGGGAAGATAGGAAAGAAGCAAGTGGTCGCTGCTCTCATGGTCCTTGTCCCTTTGCTAAGGTCTGGTGACACTTCTCACACTTAGTGTTATGCAGAGAACATTCATATTCCAGGGTATTGAGATCCCTGGCTTCATTTCCATTACCTTCTCTGTGATTCTTTTGCTTTTCCACTACAACATCCTGCAGGTAGACATTTAAGTCCCTTTTATCGTAGACTTTTGATGAGGTCAGAATGATTCATAAGAATGGGACAAAGGATTTTCCAAAAAAGACAAATATTTTGAAAACCCATAAGGGAGGCTTTAGAGATGGTCATTTACTTTTGACACAGAATCATGGTAGTTGTAATATTAATAGTTTTTTGCAAAGGTCTTGGGTGTAAAACTCAGAGCAGGTTGGAACTGGTTGGAAGTAGGGCATGTCAGCAGGAGAAAGTTGTCTAGTTTTTGGTGAGGAATAGAAATAATTAGGATTGCATTTCAAAAAGACTCTCTCTCTTCCTCATCTCTGATGCTCTCCCTGACATTTGGGTTTTGAATGCCATGATATTTTTGGTATTCACATGCATCCTTAACAAGCATCACACGCTCTCACGGTTGTCCTGCTTTAATGCTGTAATTGTGAGTTTGACCTACAAAAGTTATATTTGCTTGGTAGACAAATGGAAAATCTCCTTAAATAAATACACTGACAAATGCTGTTTGGCTACATCACTGACAACAGATGACAGCCTCTGGAACACCACTAGGATAAAAAACAAGGTCTACATCATCTGTTTATCTCTCTGTATCCCTGTTTGTCATCAACACACATTTGTTGATTGATTATTACGTGTAGAACACTGTTCTCAGTGTTGGGGATACAAAGAAATATCAGGTCCCAGAGCTTTAAGATATTTCAGCCTCCAAGAAGACAGGACATACTTATTATGTAACCCAGATAAATTTTGTTGTCCGAGGGCACAGTCTTGTTTATAAAGCCTCATGCAAGTAAACACAGTCCAGTAACCAAAAAATGAATTAAAACAATTTAAGTCTTTATTCATCTTTTTGATGGAATGTGAACTTTGTGGGAAAAGTGCATTCCTATTGCGCAACGAAAATTGTATCCATCTCATCTCATCCTCTCTGCTCTCTTAATAGTCTCCATGTGTTTGGCACCTGCTTTCTTAAATTCTCCCTCCCACGCTCATGGTCTACTTCCCAATGTCTCCGCCTTTGAGGCTTTTACTTCCTTTCACTTCTTGTTCTGTTCTTTTAGCACCGTGTTTTGTATGTCAGTGTGGCTCTCTGTTGTCTGTCTGTTCTTAGTTCTTCTCTCTGTCTTGTCCATCACTTGGATTCTCCACGACGGAGAACTTGACCAAGAACTCACCCAGAAAGCAGGAGTCCTTACAAGCTGAAATAAGGGGCGACTGTCAATATTCACATGACGTTAGATGTTAATGATTTTGAGACAATGATGCACATAGAGGGGTAAATGAGAAGATAAAGAAGTGTATATAACACTAGATGAATCATACAGTCAATTTAAGGTCTGTGTGAATTCACAAGGGAAGAGTATTCACCAAGGGGCAAGTGAAGGCTTTAGACTTGGGATGTGTCTTGAGCTTGGCCTTGAACTGAAGAGTACTGTGAGAGGGAAAGGCGTTGAGGGTAAGAGGGAGGATGCGTGTGTTCAGAAATGATAGAACAATTTAGCTGGGGCAGTGGATTTCAATAAGTCAGTCATGGAAAACTAGGCAGGGCATAGGCTGTGGGGTTGCATGTGGTGTTGTGGGTTTTTTTCAGTTTGCGGGCAGTGGCGGTCCAGGGTTTTAGGTGACGAGTGGTGCAGGTGGTGAGTGCGGAGGTGGTCTGGCACAGTGTGTCTTGAGGTGAAGTGGAGGGTCAGAATCAGGTGGACATGGCAGCAGAAGGCAGGGCCCTTGGGTGCCAGGGATGTTGTGAAGGTTGAGTCTGTAGATGTGCTTGCGCAGGAGGGAAGCAGGAGAAAGGGAAGGGGAAGTCAAGAGTGACAGATGCCAGGGTTTCAAGTTGAGGGTCTTATTCATGGGAATATACCCAGTTAGAAAGAAAGGCTCTTTTCTGCAAACAGTGGTTGCGTTCAGTTTAGATGCATTTTGGAAATTCAGCAGGCAGTTGGAAATGAAAGGCAGCACGCAAGTTCGGGGGGAGGCCAATGCTAAAAAGTGAGACTTGGCCTCTTCTGTTTGGATGTTAGAATTGCAGCTACTGGGAAGGAAGGAAGGACCGAGAGAGGAGGTGCAGGGGTGGAGAGAAAGGGATTTGGGTGAGTGCTAAGGTGTAGCTGTGTGTGGCACATGGGAGGAGAAAGTGAGCCAGCCAGGGAGGAGTACACGAGTGAGGAGAAGCAGGGAGGCAGATGGTGAGAGGGAGTGGGATGGAAGAGCAAATGGAAGAGGGAATTCTACTGCTTGAGATCTTAGCAGGAGAGTCGTTTCGAGAGGCCGTGAACTCTGAGTGGGGCCTCCCCTATAGGACAGGGCAGTTTCATCTTCCAGTTTATCAAGCCCCAGCCTTGGCATCACGCCTGCCTTTTTTCTTTCACTTCCCACATCCATTTAACAGGAGGCCCCTTGTGCTCAAATTTCAGCACATCCAGAATCTGACCTCATCCGTCCACCTCTGCGGCCACCAGCTGGCCCAGCACCAGCCTTGCTCACCTGGGTTATTGCAGGAGCCTGCTGTCTGGCCTGCCTGCTGTACCCCTGCCCCCCACAACTGGGCTGTATTTGGGGAGGGCCACAGCATGTCCCGTCTCTGCTCACACTCTTGCGGTGGCTCCCATTTCCCTTAGAGCGGAAGCCAGGACTTTAAGGCCAACAAGGCCTGATATGTCTGCCTGTTAATTCTCTGGTTGTGCCTCCTACCCCTCTCTCTCTTACTCCCACCACTTCTGGAACTTCTCAGGCAACCTCCCATCTCCAGGCCTGTGCACTGGCCACCCCTCACCTGGGCCTTCGCTTACCTGCTCTGTGTCTTTGCTAACTTGCCACCCACCCTCGCACAACTGCAACCTCCTTCTCCTTGTGCCCCTGGACTCCACACCCCTGTACCCTGCTCTTTTTCCTCATAGAACTTATCACTTTCTAATATAGTGTATAACTTATACATTATTATTACCTGTGTGTCCTGCTAGAAGGTGAGCATGATGAGGGCAGGGCGCTCTATATGTTTTGTTTAATGTTTAGTCGCAATCACTTAATGCGGTGCCTGGTTCATAGTAGGCACTCCATAAATATTTACTGAATAAATAAGTTCAATAAATATTGAGTTACTGGTGAGTAATCGGAGGGGGATTATTTTGTAAGTGTGGAAACTCAGCTCAAACTTGCTTATGGAAAACAACCAAAAAACCAGCAGGCAAAGATGGTGGGTAGAGTCTCATGCAATTGAAAGTCCAGGGGCGAATCCAGTTTCAGTAAGTGTCACAGCCAACCTGAATCAGACAGAGCTCCTGCAAGAAAATGACAGCCCTCTGACACATCTGGTTTGGGCTTGTTTAGATTTTATGCATCTGATCATATTTTATAGAATACATTATTGAGGTACATAGATGTCCATGCTTATATCTGTGCATCCACCATATATAGATGCACACATACATAGGTGCATGTATGTATGTGCTGTCGTCCTTCTTTAACTGTGAGTTCCACATCCATGGATTCAACCAGCCTCCTATTAAAAATATTTGGGAAAAAAACCCAATAAAAACTAAAAATACAGCAATAAAAAATAATACCAAAAGACCCAATAAGTATAACAACTATTTACATGACATTTACATTGTATTAGGTATTTAAGTAATCTAGAAATGATTTAAGGTATATGAGAGGATGTACATAGGCTATATGCAAACACTATTGCATTTTATATGAGACTTGAGCATCTTCAGATTTTGGGATCCAGGTGGGTTCCTAGAACCAATCTGCAAATACCAAGGGACGACTGTGTATACACACACAGATGCGTGTTCCTGTGTATACACATACATAGATGCACGTCCATACATAGACCCACACATACAGAGATGCACAGACATGAATATGCACAGATACAGTTTCAGAGATTTGGTAAAGAGGTAACTACAAAAGAGTATAGCTTGGAGTGTGGAAGAGTGAGTGTGTAGGTCTGTGGGGATGTGTAAGACAGGGCAACTGGTTTGGAAAGAAACAGTTTTTCATCTGATAAAGGGCTGATAACTAGAATCTATATAGAACTCAGGAAAATCAGCAAGAAAATCAAACAACCCTGTCAAAAGGTGGGCAAAGGACATGAACAGAAACTTTTCAAAAGAAGAGAGACTAACGACAAACAAACATATGAAAAAATGCTCAACATCTCTAATCATCAGGGAAATGCAACTCAAAACTACAGTGAGATATCACTTATCTCCAGTGAGAATGGCCTTTATCAAAAAGTCCCCAAACAATAAGTGTTGGCATGGATGCGGAGAGATAGGAACACTCATACATTGCTGGTGGGACTGCAAACTAGTACAACCTCTCTGGAAAGCAATATGGAGATAACTCAAAGAGATACAAGCAGAAGTACCATTCGATCCAGCAATCCCATTACTGGGCATCTACCCAAAAGAACAAAAGACATTCTACAAAAAAATTCGTATCTTGAAGCTCCAGTGGCACAAGCGGTTAGCGCATGGTACTTATAAAAGACCCTTAAATAGTTTATTGGTTCTTGAAATTTAGCCTACAGCCCTTTAAAAGATATTTTTCTTTGCTGAGCAGCTAATATTAATACTTTGAATATTAAAATATTATTTAAACTTTATGAAGCAATTATTTACTCTTGGATTATCCTAAATTTTTACCACATATTAGTTGTAATTTTTCTAAAAAGTTAATATGTAAATGATGCCTTTTTCTCCATGCTTCCTTTAATTATCCCCTGACACTGATAAGTCACTTTGGAACGTGAGCCGAGTGATCTTTTATTTTATTATTTTCTTCATACCAAACATAATTTGACTGTTTTCTTTCAAAGCAGCATGACAAAGTTCATGTAATTAGTCTGTGAATTCTATTTCCTAAGTGGAAGATAGATGACCTCATAATTGTTTGTATAATTTTTGCCATTTTTATCTATGATCTATAAAATACAAAAGTATTATGCTTTGATAATCAGGCTTTATTTAGATTTCAAAAATTCAAAGGTTGTAGAATTAAATTATTGAGAATTATGACATTATCATAAGACATAAATAATAGCTGTTCTAAATGTGTGCAGTAAAGAATGTGTTCTTATGAATTGCCTGCAAAGAATCCGGTCAAGGTTTTGGCCTAAGAACACTAACCGTAAGTTAAACTTGCAATTTGTTTGTCAGTGGGAGGAGCATGGATATGGTTTTAATCATTTTCCTTTAAGATGGAATCATGTGAGACAAATGGGCAGAAAACATAAATGGGAATAGGGATATGAAGGAGGGGGAATCCAAAAAAATGGTGGAAAGATAGGGCTAATGTGTATGCCAGTAAAATGCCACTACCATAAAAATTCCCCAAAAATGATAATCCATTTTAAAAGACAGGGGGATCTAAATGTTTTACAAAAGGTTATCAAAGTGTTGGTGTCTGGAAAGAAGGCCCACAGATTAGGGTACGCAGGTAGAAGCCTTCCACCAGGATCCAATAGTAATTTGAGTCTAGGGGTAAATAAGCATCTTACCAGTGACCGAGATGGCCTAATATTTCCTTCAGCTTGACTAAATTTTAGACGGGTCTCTTACTTCTGAGGAATAAATTATTTTTCAAGTTCTTGTGGTCCTTATGACTTATCAGTACAGGAGTGATTTTCCCCCTAGAAAAAATATAAAGGATTTTTTAAAGTGCTTACTATATGTAAAATTATAAATAAGTGATTTGGATAATTTTATTTTTAACTTTGGTTAAATTTGATTATACATTGTCTCAGCTATGGAAAATCAAAATGTACAGCAAATGCTGAAAAATAATACTCCCATGCTTCACGGAGAATTTTAATTTTGTAAGTCATTCTCACATGATGATTTTTGTTTTATTTCTTTTCCTGCATTTGTTATTTTATCATAATAATTTGCCTCAATGATGAGAACAGGCCAGTGTCTATATATTTTCATAGATGGGAAAATCTGTGTGGAAATGCCTGTGTCCTTTTTATCATAATGACTTATTTTTTATAATTAATATAGATTTTTAGCCTGTAAACGATCACAACTGAACGACACTATATAGGAATGTATTTATTGTGGAGCATGCCACTTCAAAAATAATCATCATTTGTTCCAGTTTCTTGGGGGAGTAGCACTTAAGGCATGTGATTGTTAACTCTTCATTGCAACTGACAGGAGAGCATATATGCTGAAGGGTTGTTTTTTTAAATCTCATAGACCATCTTGTGAGGTTTTTTGCTCATCCTGTAGTGCAATTTCATGCAAAAAAAAAAAAGTTAAAACGGTCTAAATTATTTTTGTGGAAAACATCAGTTATAGTATTTTAAAGGGGTGGAATTGCATCTTTGTGTACAAGAGAACATCTGTAATAATTTTGGATTTCTAAATCAAAAAAAAAATTGTTACAGTGCTGCCTTCTCTGGACAAATCACAGTATATGAGATATTTTCATCATCGCATCCTCATTACTGGTAGGCTTAACATCAAAAGCAAGTAAAGAGAATTGAACATCTCAATAAGTATGGTTTAACATTGCTTAGTTTGTTTGGACTTCTATAATGATCTCTGTGCCAAAAAGAAAAAAATGCCAAGTTATTTCCTATCTTGCCTTAGCTATTAAAAGTGCTTGGACTCTTCAAGAAAATTCTGGAGTGAAAGCAACCTAAAGCATTGGAATAGAATAAAACTTGGGAACATGATTGTCTTGGTTGTGGAGCTGAGCAGTTGTTACGGTTAACCATACAAAAAACAGAAAATCTGCAAAATCGGAGGCTTGAGCTTTAACAATCCATGGTGCTCTTTTCTTATTATGGATTCCAGACCATTCTTTAGAATTAAAATTATGTGGTATTTGGATTCTGTTCTTGAATGTCCCAGTGTCATTTTCCAGTGAGTATAGTATGAAATGGTCCCCTATGAATTTAGTTACTTAAATCATATGTATATTCCCGTAATAACCAAAGGAATAACATCTACTTGACATTTTTTTCTAAGTCTTCACTTCTCCTATCGATTTTTACCCACATAACAAAAGGAATACTGAAAAATTGCAGTTGACTTTACTATTTTCAACAGCATTCTCATTATGGAGTGTACAGATCAAATGTTTTATTCAGTGAGATTTAATTTCTGGCTCTTATCCAAATTTTCCGTTCCTTGGTCTTTTCCTCAGCCAGTGTTCTTGAAGCACAGTGATGACATTGAAAAGAACAGGGCTGTTTTTGCAATGCTTGAGTCCTGGCCATAGGTGTGCCTGTTGCCCAAATAGTGTTCAAAGTGCCCATTAGGTTGGTTTATTCCCCTAACCTCCCCCTGCCGGTGCTTTCTGCTTTTTACTTCCTTCTGCGCACTTGTGTGCTCATCCCTTGATTCCAATTTAATGGTGAATTCATGTGGTGTTTGTTTTTCCATTCTGGAAATACTTCACCCAGGAGAATGGTCTCCAGTTCCATCCAGATCGTTGTGAAAGGCATCAATTTATCTTTTTATGGCTGAGTAGTATTCCACGGTAGACCTAAAACATTTGTTGTTTTAGCCACCCACTCTATGGAATTTTGCCATTGTGCCATGGCAACTGGAGCTGACCAAGACATTGAAACAAAGTATTTCATCCATGCTAATTTAGTCAGGTGGCTAGGTTGAATGGAAAATATTGTCTGAAGCTGACTTCCAGCGGCTCTCTGCTCTTCATCCTGAAACCCAACTATTCTACCTATATCTACCCTCTCCATACTTTTTCTCTCTCTGGCCTGCCTATGACATTTTCCATCCAGTAACAAATTTCTTCTACTGCTCAACTTCCTCCACTTTAAAAAAAATCTTTTGATGATTTCAGAATTTGTCAAGATTGCAGCCCATAACCAATGTTATTGTTCCCTTTACTCTAGAAAGCAACCTGCCTAAATCACTCAGTAGGTGAAGCTGAAGTGGGTGACAGATAGGAGAGACTGAGAAATGAATAACCCAAAGACAAATGAGAGGAGTCAAAGTAGGAAAAAGAGAAGAAAAAGGAAGAAGAGGAGGGAAAGGAGGAGAAAGAGGAGGAAGAGAAGGAAGAAGAGAAACGGAGAAGAAAACTAGAAGGAATATGAAATGATTTTCACTCTTTTAATCCCAAGGACAAAGGCTGCCAAGATTTTGGTAGGTCCAGGTAGGGCTGAATGTCTTAGTCAAGGCTGCCTCGTACATTTTCTATTTCCCGTTAACCCCTTTGAAGAATGAATTTCTAAATTATACATAGAAAAATTTCATGCACAGGAAGTAGTAATTAGAGAAAAGACCACACCTGGCATCAAAATTCAAGCTTGGGAAAAGATCTGAGGAATTTTAGAGGTGTTTGTTTCTGCAGGCAAAATGATATTCTGAAGGGAAATAGTATGACTAATGTATAGAAAGGGTAATTTGAGTCTGGGGGTTTGAGAGAGTTTCTGGGGGTTTTGTCCATGGAGCGTCTGGGTTTTCTTTCACGGACTTTGTTTGGAGTCAGTGTTAAATAATAAGGCAGTTACAGAACCGCCTTGTCTCAATCTCTCCTCCTCAGCATCATTACTGGGAAGAAAACCCCAGAGGGTAGAGTCCCTTGAGTAGGAAGAGACAGATTCTCACCTTCCCAGTGCCCTGGGCGAGTGTGCAGAGCAACCAGGCCACCTTGCGCTTTCATTGCTTTCTTTGTTGGGAGTATTGGACCCACCTGGGGCTCAGGATCCAGCACAGAGGAAAAAGTGAACAATTCTTAGCTATGTAAATCCCTTTGTACTGAATGTTTCAAAGTTCTGTGGGATGGTACTTCAATTTCCCAATCTTCCACTGTTTTCGCATCCTACCAGCTCATTGATTCCCAGTGATTATAAAAGTTGGGCAAGGCCAAATGTCTAAAATATTTCCTTCTGCTAGTCTCATGTGCTGGTTCCTAAAGAAACAGGCCACAAATGTTATATGGCATCTGTTCTACACATAGACAACACCACACATACATGATCTCTTAAAAATGCATTACTACATTATTTTAGATATGGCTTAATTCTACTCAGAGATTTTTGGATTTATTTATTTTTCCAGTTCTTTCTTTGATGTTTTTATTACCCTGAAACAAAAGGATAGCAGGCTATTTTGCTCTTCTAATTTGTTTCTTCAAAGTTTCTCTCATTTATATGCTGAGGTTATTAGGAAACTTTATTCGGAAGCACTGAACACTTTATTAAACTGCTGAACCATAACCACTGAGCATTAATTGCTAAGCTGTTACTAATGAGGCAATTTCTGGTAGTGGCTATAACAGCATGCAGAGATTTTGAGAATACACTAATATCTGCCTATATTATTCATATAGTACTACATTATCATCCATTAGAGATGAGAACATTCTATGTGCTTATCAAGAGCCATTCAGCCACCTGGACTCATGCCTCTCTACCATTTTTTCTTTAACGATTTTTCTTTAACAATATTCTTATACTGATTTGGAGTTCACTTCAACTTACTGCCTCATGACCCCCTCTTAAAAAATAGCAACTCTTGCAAACCACTAGTTTGCAATCCTACTAGTTAGTGGGATTAACTAGTAGTTAATCATCTCTTTTTTCTTCATCCTTCATTTCATTGTCAGCTCTTACATACACCATTATTATCTGACTAAACTTCAGAGCTTTCTCTTCCAAACTTTCCTGAGAAGGAGACGAAGATGGGTGACTTATCATAGCCATGTCTCCACACCTGAAGAGAAACCGGTTAAACATTCTCTACTTTCTGCCTGGACTGGAATTGTGCCATCTGCAGGTGGGGTCAAAACATTTTTGGATCATCACACAGCCAGTCATCTCACTTCTCACCCTTTCATTAGTATTTTCCATTGAAATTCATGTGTTTTCCTTCTTTGTGTAACACACCTGAATTTTTAATATCTTAAATACAAACTGAATAAAACCAATGAAATTTCAAAATGAGAATTAGGATGCAAATTTTTTTATGAATTTCAAAATTTCCAAAAGTATATTACTCAACCCTTATATGTAGAGAGAGATAATTTATTTAATCATAGGTTCATGATACTCTGCTATAGAAATAGTTGCTTAGAAACATGAATGCTATCATGGAGCATTTTGACACCCTGAGATTTAAATTGCTGAATTGTTAAAATGATTTCTGGCAGTGGCTACAGCAACGTTAGGCGATCACTGAGAATACACTAATATCCGCCTAGATTATTCACAGTACTACATCACAATTATTTAGAGATAAGAGCATCCTATGTGCTAATCAAGAGCTATTCGATCAGCTGGACCCATGCCTTTCTACCCTTTTTCCTCTACTCTGTTGCCTTTTGGTAACTTTTCAGATAACATTTCCATAACATACAGAAGAATATGTGTTGTAGAACAAAGACAACAGCTGCCTAAGTGTTCATCCCCAAACCAGCAATGCTCTATAGGAGTCTTTTTGGTGTGCTTCAGGAACCACCCTGTGTTCCAAAAAACTACACCAGGTACTCTTAGGAACCTGTGTTTCATTATGTTAATACTCACACTAGGATGACCGTTATAATTTTTATTTCTGGCTTAAGTATATAATTTACATATAAACTCAGTAATTAGAGGAGCCATCTTTGAATTAATATGTCTGAAAATAGGATGTGTCAACAAACACTGGTTGGTCAATATGTAACAATATCAGTGGTAAAAGTACCTCTTAGCCAGCAAAAGGCTTTTCCAGCACTGATTCTTAAGGTTTCATTCATTACTGCTTTGGAAAGAATTATGGCACTGTCTAGCAAGGGTGAATATTTGCTCTGGAAAAGTTACTTCTGTGTGTTTTCCATCCTCTCCTGTGCCAAATGGGGATTTCACACACTTAACCTGTTCCTTCACAACTGGCGTGTTTGGGACACATAATTTGACTTTTAGTTAGGACATATAATTAGGTTTTTTGCTGAAATTAAGCTCAGTGATGGTAGGGATCTTTATGGGTTTTTTGTCTGTAATACATCCTGAGACCCAGAAGAGTGCTTGGCACACAGTGGAGGATGCCCAATAAACATTTGTTAAATAAATGAACGAATGTTGAAAAAGACTGTATCTCACCAAGAGATTCAGGACTTCAAGGTGGATGCAGAATTGGAATGAAAATTTGGGCTGGCCTCCCTAATGGAAGAGATGCATGCGTATGGAAGAAGCATGTATTCTGAGTCGCCTTCTGATCTTCAATCCCCACTTCTTTGCTGAGAGAATGCTAATTTTGCTTGCAGTGGCAAAGTGTCTACCTAAACACACACTGCCCCAGCTTCCCTTGGAGTTGAGAGTCCGATAAAAAGAAGAAGAAGTGGCCCCTTCTTTCCACCTTTAATTGGTACCATAAGAGAAATTGCACATTTCAGCCATGTGTTATTTTGCTTGAGATACAACACTGGTGGCTGGATAAAACCATACTTCTTGTTATACAAGAAAAACAAGTACTTATTTCACCAATAAAGTTTAGATTTTTTTCCTTGTATGTGAATGCATTTCTAAAATATATCATCAGTATACTCTCTTTTCCACTCTTTCACTATTAATTTTCCCTTGATATGCTCTAATTTGGACCCTGACCCTAGGAATCTCTGGGGACAGTGCATTTGCTTCTCTTCCTCAGTCTCAGTCTAACATAAAACAGTTTGATCTTTACTTGTTTCTTATACTTTTCTTCATGTGGGTTTTATTAACACCACTGACTGGGCTTCCTACCTATCTGCATCCTCCTAGTAACCTTCTTCATGAGCCACATCGATGTTGATATTCTCTAGGATTGACTTTCCTGTCTGCCTCTTCAAATACACCAGATGGACTTCAAATTTCAGCTACATGTTAATAACTTTAATTTTTAACTAAGATATAATTAAGTATAACAGGTCATAAGCATACAGAAAATAACATAAACCCTAACTTCATGAGTTGTCAGAAAGCAAAAACTATGCAACCACCACACAAAGAATAGGGCATTACATCACTTCAGATTTTTATTATCTTTTGATTAAAAATGCTTTCTAAATTTCCTTTTGATTTTTGTTTTTGATCTATGAATCATTTAAAAGTTTGTTGTTTAATTTCCAAATATTTATGGCTTTACTAGGTATCTTTTTGACATTGACTTTTGTTTAAGTCAGTGAAATTAGTGAATATTCTGTATGTGGTTTCGGTTCTTTTAAATTCCTGGAGTCTTGTTTTATGGCCCAACGTATGGTCTTTCTTTTTTTTTTTTTTTTTTTTTTTTTGAGACAGAGTCTCACTCTGTTGCCCGGGCTAGAGTGCCGTGGCATCAGCCTAGGTCACAGCAACCTCAAAGTCCTGGGCTCAAGCGATCCTTCTGCCTCAGCCTCCCGAGAAGCTGGGACTACAGGCATGTGCCACCATGCCTGGCTAATTTTTTTTATATATATATTTTAATTGTCCAGCTAATTTCTTTCTATTTTTAGTAGAGACGGGGTCTCGTTCTTGCTCAGACTGGTCTCAAACTCCTGAGCTCAAACAATCCATCCGCCTCGGCCTCCCAGTGTGCTAGGATTACAGGCGTGAGCCACGGCGCCCGGCCCATATGGTCTTTCTTGATGAATGTGCCACGTGCACTTGAAAAGCATGTCAGACACAGTGTTCTTCAAATGACAATTAAATCAAGGTGGTTAATAATGTTGTTCATTATCTTAAAATACATTTACTGATTTTTGATCCAATTGCTAAGACAGAGTTTTTAAATGTTCATATTATAATTAAGGATTTGTCCATTGTCTAGTTTAATTTCTGTATTTAAGCCTTTTTTACGCACATACACATTCAAAATACGTCCTCCTGATGAAATGTCCCTTTTATCATGATGTAATGTCCCTCACTATCTTCAGTAATACATTCTGTTTTGAAGACTATTTTATCTGATATTCATATACCTCTCCAGCTTTCTTATGCTTACTGTTTTCATTGTATATCTTTTTCTATCCATTTACTTGCAATCTATCTACATCTATAAAGTGTTTCCTTTGCAGAAAGCATAGAGTTGAGTCTAGCTTTTTTATCCTCACTATCAATCTCTATCATTCAAAGGGTATTGTGGATTTATGCCTACCATAATCCCCAATTTTATATTTGAGTAAACTCAGGCACCAGGAAGTTTCATGAGTGGGTAAAGTCGCAGTGCTACGAGTGGTGGAGCTGAGACTAGAACTCAAGTCCTGGTCAGCTCGAAGCTGTCCTTCCACTGCATCATGAGAACTCTTTGGAATAAATTAAAAAAAAATATTCCAGAACCTTAAAAAGAAAATAAAAATCTTTTTTTTAACATTTCAGTATTAAATACATACTTTGGAATATATTTACTTATGTAATAATTTACTCCCATTTATATTTTGCTCACACTATTGAAATATGTTGCTATTTAATGTGCCCATCTATCCCCTATTGTGCTGAGTTCATAAAAAAATGCTTTGCTTATTGACTGAAACATTTTACTAGAAATCTATTAGAGCAAAAAGTGCTCATTTCCAATGAAAATCTTAGAAGAGAATGGTGAGAGCATGATACATATCTATTCTGTTATGTGTATGGTGGATATAACTTCCTTTTCAGAAAACAATTGCATGTATCTTTCTAATTTTTAAGTAATAGACTATTATAATTAGATGATCTATAAACATAGTCTCAGAAATTTCTTGTCTATGAGCAATTTTTATTTTTCTCTTAAAGCTACATTGAACAGACTTTCACTAAAAGAAGTATTAATATATGTTTTAATTAATATTGACAGGAAGTCTAGGATTTTATCACAAATTAAAGAGAAATCTGCAATATTTGAGAGTTGACAAATTGTTGGAATAAATATATTGATTGTCCTAAAGTATTTTTTTCGCCAGTTCTATATCATTTCAGTGTAGAAAGCGATGAGTGGTTGATGAATTTAGACAATGTTTGTCTTTTTTATTTCAGGCTCCAACTTTCCTGTTGGATAAAATCCAAACAGAACAGCTTAGAACACGTGTCTCTGAAAAGTACTGTTATTGTTACTTTTATTTGAGAATGCATTGATGTCATTGAATTACATGGAAACACTTTTCCCTGGAAGAGTCTTCTTAATATGGGAAACATTATTTTTAACAAATGAAGATCTGTTAACTACATGGGTTAAAAGAGAAAAACTGCTAAGAGTTACTCAAAGAACTTCATAATGCCATAACTGTATGATAAGCTAGACTACATGTCTAGCTTAGAACTTAGAAATTAGAAATATTATAATCCGAATCTGCAAGAATCCTAAAATAATTTCATCATCTTTTTTCAAATTCTTAAAATTTTTATCTATTCCAATATTATTAAATCTGTGAACCTATAATGAAAATGTCAGAAAATTTCTAACATTTATATTTATGTTATTTTTCTCAAGATAGCTCATACATAGCAGTTGTGTTTGGGAGTTGAAGTCATATTTGCTAAAGGGTCTGAAATGCACAAAATAGTGAAAATTAGAAAAATTTATATCATCTTATGTGCTGGAAAAATCTATGAACAATGAAATGCTAACACTTGAGTTGGGCTAATAATTAAATTGATAATCTAAAAGAATGATGTTGAATATCTTATGTTAGAGCTCTAGTCAATCTTTAACACCAAAAATGGGTATCAGCTCTATGAAATCAAATATATGAGTAATTGAGTACATTTTGTCCATTTTAATTTGAATTTCTGGTCTTACTGTACAGATAACAATTATCTTAAGTTCCTAGGATACCAGTACGTGTTAAATCAAAAATCTACTACGTGTGCCTTAACAAATTGAAAGATGTACTTTTACTTTAAGAGATAATGGCAAAGACTGACAGTGGTTCTAGGAGCACATAATATGGAAAAATTGGAAGATAGTCTAAAAGAATTCAAAGAATAGAGCCCATATTCATTAGACATTAATATAATCAAGGCGTTGTGCTAGATAACATGAGATTCCAAAATTACATACTCTGCCACTAAGTGCAACATCAGTTTGAAGAGATGATTCAGATAAAGATTTCCCTTTTATATTCATACTACTTAATTGCCTTTGTGGCTTGGGGAACAAGTACAAAAATAATGGATAAAATCTCATAGATATCCCCAAAATAAATTTACATACTGTAAATTTTCTTCTGCTGATTAATTCATGGACAACATAAAATTTTAAATGAATGTAAACAAGTTTTTTCAAAAATATTTAATCTCCAATTACCCAGACTCTATCTAGAGAAAATTATATGTTTACCTCCATAATTTTATTTAAATTTATAATAAATGCATTAAAAATAAGAGCAGATGTTTTCATTTAAATTATAACTGTTCTAAGAGAATCTGTATTATAAGAATCCTCCTAAACATAACCGGTTAGTTTTCTTTTCAATATATTTTTACATTACTAGCATATATTTTAAAAAAACAGAATTTCAAGCAATAAGCATATAACATTGTTCACATTATTTGGCAAAAATATAATCATTGCTGATGGAAAAATATTAGAAAAGCATAAATCTATATGTTAATAATATATTGTAAAGTTGGCCTGCTGTTCAAATGTGTGATACAGCAGTAGAGCATTCATTCATTCTCAAATAATGCCTAAATAGTACATTACACATTTTCAAGTCATAAGAAATAGATCATAGCCAGGGAATCTGTTTATTATCTGAACACAAGAGAGAAGAAAACCCTAACATCTGTTTGTAATTTGGATGACTGAAACAACATTTGAAATCATACTAGTTACTATGGAGAATCTTGTGAACTATTAAATCGGAACTGATAGATCAACACTCATGTGCACATACGGAAATAAAACTTAATGGAAATCAAGCAGATGGGAGGAGGGGATGGGTAATACTACACCTGACAGGTACAATGCACACTATCTGGGTAATGGGCACACTTATAACTTTGACTCAAACTGTACAAAAGCAATTCATGTAGCCAAAACATTTGTACCCCTGTAATATTCTGAAATAAATCTTAAAAATAAATAAATAAATGATTTAGAAAAGGAAGACTGGACATTTGTATTTCATCCTTTAGAGGCCTGCCTGCTTTTGCTTCTTCCCCCACTGTATTGATTTCACCATAACAATGACTAAGCTTCATTACTATTTTTAACCTTGCTGTTTGTGCCTATAACACAATCTCCAATTCCTCTCCTCTTTCCTGAAATCAAAACATATCAAAAATGAGGTTATGAATAAATATTATTAGTCACCAACCCTTATGGAGCAGAGTTCTCAAGCCAGGTTCACCTCATAGCTTCCCTATATAGAAAACTTCTGTTGGCTGTAGAGTTGGTTCAATCAGTTGTTTCCATGGAAACCAAAGCACATGATAAAATTATTGGTGAATTATAAAGAAGAAATTGCTTGTGGTCACAGTATATAGATAGGAGCACAGCCTCCTCTGGTTCATAGTGTTTCATGAGTTTGTCTCCTTTAAAATTGTGCAAGATTATGTATTAAATAGATTATTAAAATTATTAAGGAAAATTCAGCTCTTTAAGGAGGTTTCAGTCTCAAACCATTCATTACTCTTTGGTATTTAAGTAGGATCTTATTTAAACTTTCTTCATAAAGATCTGGGTTATCCTTCTCCTTAGGTTTTATGAGATTTTCTTCCCTGAAACAGTCAGGCTTTGATCTACCATAGATCATAAAAGGCTTCTGAAAATAGGTAGTCAACTTAACTTACTACTTCTCTTTAAAAGATCATATGCCACTTTACCAAGAGAATCTATATTTTTCTGTCCATTTATTTATTTCTCTCTCTCTCTCTCTCATATATATATATATATATATACACACACACACACACACACACACACACACAAGCACAGATACATTTAATATTACAGAATTCTAGATCACATGTCATAAGTGCTTAAATGATACTTAAAATAATCAGATTTTGGCCCACCTAAGTCAGAGCTTCAAGCGTATCCATCCCTCAGATGGTGTGCACCGCACCCATTAGGTATAAATATACTCACCCCTTCCTCCCCCATCCACTTGCCCGACATCCGATGAATGTTACTACTGTATGTGTACATAAGTGTTGATCAGTTAATACCAATTTGATGGTGAGTGCATGTGGTGTTGTTTTTCCATTCTTGGGATACTTCACTTAGTAGAATGGGCTCCAGCTCTATCTAGGATAATATAAGAGATGCTAGATCACCATTGTTTTTGTGGCTGAGTAGAACTCCATGGTATACACATACCACATTTTATTAATCCACTCATGTATTGACAGGCACTTGGGTCATTTCCACATCTTTTCAATTGTGAATTGTGCTGCTGTATACATTCCAGTGCAGATGTCTTTTTTTTCTTTGGGTAGATGCCCAGTAAAGGGATTGCTGGATCAAAGGGTAGTTCTACTTGTAGCTCTTTGAGGTATTTACATATTACTTTCCACAGAGATTGTACTAGTTTACAGTCCCAGCAGCAGGGTATGAGTGTTCCTATCTCTCTGCATCCATGCCAACATTTATTGTTTTGGGACTTTTTGATAAAATCCATTCTCACTGGAGTTAAGCGATATCTCATTGTGGCTTTGATTTGCATTTCCCTGATGACTGGAGATGTTGAGCATTTTTTCATATGTTTCTTGGCCATTTGTCTTCTTTTGAAAAGTTTCTGTTCATGTAAACATTTGTACCTCTGTAATATGCTGAAATAAAAAAAAGAAAACTAGGGTAGGGAGTAGTAGGTACCTAATAAAGAGGTTTATGGCAAAAAAATAATAAAAAATAACATAAAATAAAATAAACAGGTTTTTATAAAATATGACAATTCTAGAAGGCATGACCTAGGTAGGCACTTCACAGCATATGAGAGTGGTTATCTGGAGAATTAAATCAGTTGTCTTAATTTTTTTAGAAGTGTGGTGTTCTTTGTTTATGTTAAATACTATTGTTGAATTGAAATTCATGGTTTGCATCTAAGAAACCAAAGATTGTAAGCAACATCTTTTTCCAAATTAAGAAAAAAAAAACTCTCAAGGTACAATACATTGTGAAATTCTTCAAATTATAAAACTTTTACTGTTCCGGCCGGGCGCAGTGGCTCACGCCTCTAATCCTAGCTCTCTGGGAGGCCGAGGCAGGTGGATTGTTTGAGCTCAGGAGTTCGAAACCAGCCTGAGCAAGAGCGAGGCCCCGTCTCTACTAAAAATAGAAAGAAATTAATTGGACAACTAAAAATATATGTAGAAAAAATTAGCCGGGCATGGTGGTGCATGCCTGTAGTCCCAGCTACTCGGGAGGCTGAGGCAGAAGGATCGCTTGAGCCCAGGAGTTTGAGGTTGCTGTGAGCGAGGATGACGCCACGGCACTCTAGCCGGGGCAACACAGTGAGACTCTGTCTCAAAAAAAAAACTTTTACTGTTCCTAAATAAATACAAATTTTTGATCAGAAAATAACAAGCATCATGTCTCTATCAAGAAAATATACCTCTATGAGTTGTTGCCTCATATTTTATAGGGTTTATTTCATGTCCATTGCCCTCACTAAACTGTAAGTTCCTTAGACTCTGAGCAATATATTTTATCCCTATACCACCAGTGCCTCGAATACTTATTTAATAAAAGATATTTTATGAATTTAGTTGCTTTAAAAAATAAATGACTTCAATAATAATCAGAATTAACATGCATTTAGATTAATAGGTTTCACCTTTACACCAATTCAAAGATTATAGGTGACCTTGGAAAAAGCAATCGGTGGTGTCAGAAACCAGATTAAAGTGAGTGAAGAGAGGTTGCTGGAAGTAGCATAGCCCTTCATGAAATTCTGTAATGAAAAGAATAAGAAAGAGAGATAGCTGATTTAATGCAAGATTAAAAAGAAGACTTTGTTGGAGGATAATGAAAATGAAATCTGTGTTTATACAGAGGAATAAGCAAGTAAAGCAGGATAATCTGAAGATTTGAGAAAAATAGGAGCTATCCTTTTGGGAAAGAATAAATAAATCCAGCAGGAGGCAAAAGAGAAAAGGATCAAGAGGAAAAGAGGACACAAGGAGGAACTCTTCCTCTTTTGTTATAGGATTTAAGATAATGCGCACTACCCGAAGGATGGACATATTTGAAACACGGACTTCGGTAGGGGGGGAGCCAAGGGCAACACACGTAACCTAAACATCTGTACACCCATAATTTGCTGAAATAAAAAAAAAAAAGATAATAAAGAGATACTGTGAATAAAGGTATCCAGTTAGCCTATTGGATAAAATACTATGTAATTGTTCTGTCTTATTTCATTGGATAATCTGAAAGGAAAGAATACAAATGTTATTTTGAAAATATTTTATTGTCTCCCTGACAACTACTGCATTCATAATTCATATATATGTATGTGCGTGTATTCAGCCATTGTTAATATAATGAAAACAGTTACATGGCTGCATACTTTCCAGACAGATCTCATATACATATAAGCATATATATGACATATATTTTTTTGTGTGTATATATATATATAAATTTTTTTCTGGAAAAATATTATATAAATGGAGAATTTTAGTATGAAATTTTAAAAATTGGTGAACATGGAAGCTAATAGAGTTAAAATTAGAAATTTCCTATTAGATCATTTTTTTTTTATTTTTTTTTTATTTCAGCAAATTATGGGTGTACAGATGTTTAGGTTACGTGTGTTGCCCTTGGTTCTCCCCCCCACCGAAGTCCGTGTTTCAAATATGTCCATCATTCGGGTAGTGCGCATTGCACTCCTT